>PVKC010019109.1:0-19251 GCA_004027635.1 Crocidura indochinensis
CAAGCAGTGTTGGCGGGGATGTGGAGAGAAAGGAACTCTTATCCACTGCTGGTGGGAATGCTGTCTAGTTCAACCTTTATGGAAAACAATATGGAGATTCCTCCAAAAACTGGAAATCGAGCTTCCATAGACCCAGCTATACCACTCCTAGGAATATACCCTAGGAATACAAAAATACAATACAAAAATCCCTTCCTTATGCCTATATTCCTTGCAGCACTATTTACCATAGCAAGACTCTGGAAACAGCCAACAGATGAATGGCTAAAGAAACTGTGGTACATATACACAATGGAATATGCAGCTGTCAGGAGAGATGAAGTAATGAAATTTTCCTATACATGGATGTGCATGGAATCTATTATGCTGAGTAAAATAAGTCAGACAGAGAGAGAGAGAGAGAGAGAGAGAGAGAGAGAGAGAAAGACACAGTATAGTCTCACTCATCTATGGGTTTTAAGAAAAATGAAAGACATTCTTGCAATAATAATTTTCAGACACAAAAGAGAAAAGAGCTGGAAGTTCCAGCTCACCTTATGAATCTCACCGCAAACAGGCACGAGTATATTTAGAGAAATAACTATGTTTTGAACTATCCTAATAATGAGAATGTATGAGGAAAATAGAAAGCCTGTCTAAAGTACAGGCGGGGGTTGGGTGGGGAGGAGGGAGATTTGGGACATTGGTGATGAGAATGTTGCACTGGTGATGGGTGGTGTTCTTTACATGACTGAAACCCAAACAAAATCGTGTATGTAATGTTGTTTGAATAAAAATTAAAAAAAAACAATAAGAGTTATACTTACTAACGAAATGCATCTAAGAAATAGTCAAAGGAGGGGCCCGGGAGATAGCATGGAGGTAAGGCGTTTGCCTTTCATGCAAAAGGTCATCGGTTGGAATCCCGGTGCCCCATATGGTCCCCCGTGCCTGCCAGGAGCAATTTCTGAGCATGGAGCCAGGAGTAACCCCTGAGCACTGCCGGGTGTGACCCAAAAACCCCCCAAAAATAAAAATAAAAAATAAATAAATAAAAAGAAATATTCAAAGGAGATATACATGTCCCCTTTAAGTCGTTTGAAATAGTCTGGAAGACAGGGGGGAATAAAATCTGGAGTACAGCTTCAGCCTCTGATTGGACCTGGTGGAGTCTAAAAAATTGCTCCCAGCAGTCACTTATCAGGAATGTTCTCAAATTGGGAGTTTCCCAAAAATTGAATCTGGTAGCAAGGAACAGTTCACAACAAAAGGAGGTGGGGGGAAAGGGACAAGTCAGCAACAGAAGCAGTGGCAGCTTCGTGATGGGCTGAGAATCTATCTTTTCATTTTGGGAGCTGGTTGTCAGCTGGCTGGGGTGGTTGGTGTAAATGTCCCACTTCCTGAGGAATTAAGAACTGAGGGTAAAAAGGGTTAAATAGTGGGAAATAACAGGTGGGGGGCGGGGGGTAAAAGAGGGAAGGGCTAGAAAATAATCTGCAAGGTAGTAAGTGAAAGGGGGAAGGAGTGGTTATATATAAGATGGGAAAAGACAATATATAACATAGACAGACATTATAAATATAACAGACAAACATTAGACAGACATTGAGTTGATGAACATATGCACTCATGTGAACACAAAAACAGACACTGAGGATCGATTCATGGGTTACAAGTGGGAAGCTGACCCATCTGAAATAAGACAGGACACTTAAAAATATAAAGCTGGGGGCCGGGCGGTGGCACTGGAGGTAAGGTGACTGCCTTGCCTGCGCTAGCCTAGGACGGACCGCGGTTCGATCCCCCGGTTCCCCATATGGTCCCCCGTGCCTGCCAGGAGCAACTTCTGAGTGAATAGCCAGGAGTAACCCTGAGCGTCACTGGGTGTGGCCCAAAAACCATATATATATATATATATATAAAGTTGTCAAGTGAGATGTAAATGTTTTTCATTATCATGGCCAATCATGATTGGTTAGGGTAAACTTTATTAAAGATAGAGTTTGTGGGTTAGATTGTGTATAGAGCATTCTTAAAAAACAATCGTAATTTTCAAGTCTAGAAATTAAGTTATATGATAATGAGCATTTTAAAAGGAGTCTACACCATAAAATAGCATTTAGTGTGTCTTGAGCATCCAGGTTCCTTTCTTATAAGCAATCTAAAATCATGAGTATTATGGTATATTGAACTACCTAAAATTGAAAACAAATTACAATAACATACTCAATGAATGATCTCTCTAGCAAGTTTTTGGCTTGCAGTTGCAAATTTCATTACTATTTGTGGGCATAAATATTAGATTACATTGGCAGGCATAATCAAGTAGAAAAAGAATAGATTAGAATTTTTTTGTCAGGACATTATTTGGTAAGCACTGTTTTCTGAGTCTAATATAGTGTAGCATTGCAATGTGGAAGCGGGGTGACCAACCTATATCTCCAAGTACCACTGTGGACAAAAAGACCAATGAGTTATTATAGATATAGTAAAATTAAGACATTGAAACTTCTTTTTTTTTTTTTTTTTTTTTTTTTTTTTTTTTTTTTTTTTTTGGTTTTTGGTTTTTGGGTCAGACCCGGCAGTGCTCAGGGGTTACTCCTGGCTCCATGCTCAGAAATTGCTCCTGGCAGACACGGAGGACCATATGGGGCACAGGGATTCGAACCGATGACCTTTTGCATGAAAGGCAAACACCTTACCTCCATGCTATCTCCCGGGTCCCAACATTGAAACTTCTTACAGAGAACCCTGTAGTGGGATTCGATGGCTTCCAAATGCATTCTGCACCCATTTCTGTGGATAAAAGCATTAGAACATTATCATAGACATCTATAAAAAGCAGTTGATTGGTCACCTGTTCAAACAGATGTATTCGTTCGTGTTGGGAAAATTTACTCCATTGACATGTAAGGAAACTATTGACAGAAAGGACTGTTGTGTTATTATATTGTGTAGGGTTGTTGTTATAATTGGGGATTTGGTTTGTGTAATTTCTCTTTGAGTAGTTCATTTAGGGTCAGTTTGGTTAGCGAAAATATTGCGAGTTCTTTTTTGTCTGAGAATGTTGTTAATCCTCCCTCCCATGTAAATGAGAGTTTCACTGGGTAATGTAGGTTGAAAGTTTCTTTCATTCAATAGTTTGAATATGTAATTTCACTCTTTTCTTGCCTGGATTGATTCAAATGGAAGATCTGGTTTGATACTTATGTTGTTTCCTTTATATTTGAGGGTTTTTTCCTCTTCCTTACTGCTTTAAAGAGTTGATCACTCTCTTTTTGTTTTTGTTTTGTTTTGTTTTGTTTTGCCATTTGGATCACTAAACGTCTTGTTGTTGTTCCATTATAATAGTCTATTTTATTTGATACTCTTTGCCTCTTGGTTTTGTAGAAAACCCTCTTTCTCAAGGGTGGGGAAGTTCTCTGCTATTATCTCCCTCACTATTTGTTCTTCCCTTTTCCCGTTTTCATCCCCTTCTGGAATTCCTATCATTCAGAAATTATTTCTCTTATTTTTGTTTATTAAGTACCTTTCATTTTCTCCCAGTGTTTTGTTGCTCCTTTCTTTTTTGATGTTTCTCACTGCTGGCTTGTAATTTGTCTTCAAGTTCTTCTTTAAGTTTTTCCACCAGTGTAAGTCTACTATTATGGCTTTCTAGCATGTTTCTTAGTTCTTTCACTTCCATCTGTATGGATTCTCTCATCTTCTAAAGAGTTCTTCTTTAGGTTTGCTGAATTTTCATCTGTAGATTTCTTTATTTCAAAGGCTAGTGACTCCTTGATTTCCTTTGCTAAACCATTAAGTGTGGATTTTAGGTCCTCCTCTATAAGGTTCAGGTGTTTGTGTGGATTTGGAGATTTACCAGGATTTATCTCTATATCCTATACAATAGATGTCTTTTTTAGCTTCCCATTGATCTTTTTATTTAGTGGCCTGGAGTGTTGGAGTTTTAGGGTGTTTAAGAAAGTGGTCTATTGAATTGTTTGTATGAAATGTGGCTCAAGTTATATCTCCTTAGTGGTTATTTTTCTAAGCTAACAATGTTGTCTAAGTATGATAAAAATATTGCATATTAGTTTATTGATTTGTTCAGCTGGTCTTTGAGCTATATATTTTCTTTTTGTTTGTTTTGTTTTTGATCCACACCTAATGAAGCTCAGGGATTATTTCTGGCTATGGGCTCAGAAATTGCTCCTGGCTCAGTGGGATCATATGGGATGCCGGAGATCAAACCAAGGTCTGTTTTTGGTCAACCTTGTACAAGGCAAATGCCCTACCACTGCGCCATCGCTCTGGCCCAAAAAACTAGTTTTTTTTTGTTTGTTTGTCTGTTTGTTTTGTTTTTGAGTCACACCCAAAAGCTCTCAGGGGTTATTCCTGAATCTGTGCTCAGATCACTACTGGCAGGCACAGGGGACCATATGGGATGCTGGGATTCGAACCATTGTTTGTTCTGAATCCACTGCGTGCAAGGCAAATGCCCTTCCACTGTGCTATTTCTCTGACCCCTGAGCTATATATTTTCTTTTCTTTTTGTTTTGTTTTGGGACCACACCTGATGACACTCAGGGGTTACTCCTTAGAAATCACTCTTGACTTGGGGGACCATATGGGATGCCTGGGATTGAACTGAATTTCATCCTGGGTCTGCTGCATGCAAGGCAAATGCCCAACCACTACATTATCTCTCTGGCCCCTGAGCTGTATATTTTCTAAGAAATTTTATCTTTGTTTCTGTTCAAGCAGCAGGAAAATAATTTATCTTTATTCCTTCCTTTTACCAATAACAATTTTATTTTCTACTGTTAATTACATTGTGTATTTATAGTTCTATACTTACTATTGTGCATATACTGGCAGTAAAACTGTACATAACATAGCTTGCAAAAATTAAAATAAATAAGAGTGCTAGATCCAATCTGTCAAGAAGTCTGTGATATAAATTTAAATGACTTTGTGTGAATGCACTAATGTCCACACAGTTTGGGAAAAGAAGGACTGGCAGGAAGGAAGAGGGTTTTAGTAATGGTACTGGACCCCAGAATGAGGCTGAGGGAAGGCTGTAAAGGAGGCCCTGTTCAATCTGAGTGGAGGGGATTAGGATGGGAGACTCCCTGTTCCATTCACACACAGGCCTGACAAAGGATCAGCTCTGGGACCCTGAAGGAGACTGGGAAAAGACCCAAAAAGAAGCTCCATTTGCATTTGGTGGAAGAGGTTAAAACGTGAGATCCCCTATTCCCTCCCAATAATAATTTGGCTGGCATCAAAGGGCAGATGAACAGTGATGGCACTGGGACCCAGAAGGAGGCTGAGGGAAGGCTGGAAAAAGAGGCCCTGTTTGAACTTGGTGGAGGGTACAAGGGAGTGAGCCTTCTTTCTTTAATTAAAGTCTATGACAATTTCTCCATATTGCAATATTTCTAAAGCACACTTTTTAATTACCACAGTGTTAGGCAGGAAGTGAGCACATATTAAAGACCTGCAATTGGTTCTTCATTTACATACACAAACCGATTGCTTGATCCCACTAATAATGGGCATAATAAATAGCAGAAATGGCTAAAGGATGGGGACCATACAATAGTGAACATAGACTTAGGTCAGTGTAGCAGTTGTGTTGTGTTGTGGTTGCTGTCGGTATTGTAGTAGTTGTTGTTATTGGACTACTGCTGAGCCCATTAAAGGAGTAATGGTGCTTCTGCTTCCATTAAAGGAATCAGCCCACAGAGAAATACTTTGATTTCCTGTAAATACTTCTATTACTGAAGACATCTGGTGGTCACCATTCCTAAGAATTCCAGGGGTCTCAAACTCACGTCCCGCGGGCCATTTGCGACCCTCCGTACAACATTTTGTGGCACTGCCCTAGAGGAATCTTTTTTGTCTTGTTTTATTTTAGTTGTTTGGGTCACACCCCCCAATGTTCAAGGCTTACTACTGACTTTGCACTCAAGGATCACCCCGACTTTGCCTCCCGAGGCCCCCATGTAAATTGAGTTTGAGACCCCTGCAAGTTCAGTCAGATCTGCTACAACAAATCGTGTAATAGTGTTTCATTTTAAATATAAATCTTTATAATTCGTTGATCAATTTGTCTTGCTGGAGTGTTTCTCTTCTAACTATGACTATGGCACATGTTTTAGTGTTCATTTCATTTCATCATTGAGGTAAATTTTTATTAAATGTTATTTTGAAATCAAAGTGTGGTGATGTTTTGATTATTTTAAATTATATTATAAGCATTTAACGTTGTATAAATTGGGCTTGAAATCCAATCTTTTCTTATAAGTTTTGGGGCCTTATCTGAGTTACTTCAGTAAAATGTAAGATTTCCATTTGTTCTATGGAGGTAATATAACAAAGATAATGACATTTCACACAGTTCAGCATAATGTTTATTGGCAATGCTTTCTTGGTGTGTTTCACTTGCTTTGTGTCAGCTGCCCATCCAGATCTCACTTCTTTGTCTTTGTATACAATTTTTTTTTTAGTTTTTGGGTCACAACCTGCAGTGCTCAGGGATTACTCCTGGTGCTACCCTCAGAAATCACTCCTAGCAGGCTCCGGGGAAACATATGGGATACCGAGATTCAAACCACCAACTTTCTGCATGCAAAGTAAACATGCAGATACCTCTATGCTATCTCTCTCTATGCTATCTCTCTGGCCCGGTATACATTTTCTTTAAAGTTTTATTTTCATGGGGCCAGAGTGGTGGCACCTAGGACGGACCTCGGTTCGATCCTCCAGGGTCCCATACGGTCCCCCACACCAGGAGTGATTTCTGAGCCCATAGTGAGGAAAAAACCCTGAGTGTCACCAGATGTGGCTGAAACAAACAAACAAAACAAAAAAAAAAAAGTTTTATTTTTATGACCCATTGAGAGGCTAATATAATGATATTCTAAAATGAAGGGGAAAATGATAAACTCTTCCCTCTTGTACATAATATACTTGAAGAAAGAACACCTGTCACTTATTTAACCTGGTTCCTAAGTAATCACCCTAAAATGTCTAATCTCAATGATTTTCCTAGGCTGAAGTACATATATGAACTCTGCATTCAGTATTCCAACCTCTCCAGTGTCCCTTCAGATATTCATTGCTGTTCCTGCCATGTATTTGCCATTCCAAGCAATTCCCAAAGCATAATTAATTTATTACTGACTTTTTCTTTTCATTCTTTCGATTATTTCTACTTCATCTGGCTTCTGTACATTCTAAACTCTCTGATTCAAAATGCAAATCATTCATTTTCAAATTCAAAGATTTATTCATTTTTAGAAAACTATGACAAAATCTAGTCATTGTACTTTTATCAGAACTAATCATAATTCATTCATTTCATAATTTGCTTATGAGTATGCATAATCTTTTTGAGAAATTTTCTAAACTACTTTAGTCCATCATGCTTCACTTTAAGGTGAGCTTGGTATTTCATTTCACTAGTCTGGCTTCCATTTTACTCTGTCTAGTGATGACTGGCCCAAAGTGGATGAGATGTTCTGCTCCACTGGAGTGTAGTAATGGTATTACTTCACTTTACAATAAGGTTGCTATGCAGCAGAATTGCCCAAATATTGCTCCATGTGATAGTCACACCGCTATCATGTGTTCAGTTTTCTTTACTTTTCACCAGCAGCATTTCAATTCTGTAAAATGTTTCATTGATTCATCTACCAGAAGAAATGTTCTTTTTCAAAGCAGGATGATCCATTGTACAAGTAAAGACATATGCTGCTTACAAAGCCTATAAAAGCTTTTATTTATCTCTGTTTTTACATTCTGGATAATAAAAACAAAAATGTAAGCAAGTTACAAGAGAAGGGGTATGTTTCATATTTTTATTAAATTGTGTTTTTGGTTGATCTTGTTACTACTTTTGAAGACTAAGTATATTCAAAGCAATTTGCTCTATTATATTCATTTGAATTTTACAAATTTATAAAGAGAACTAATCCATATTTACCAAAGTCTTACCTCATTCTGGCTCTAATTATATAAGACTCATTAATATTTAATTCAAAATTATATCGTTGGGGCCAGAGAGATCGCATAGAGGTAGGGTGTTTGCCTTGCAAGCAGAAGGACAGTGGTTCCAATCCCAGAATCCCATATGGTCCCCTGCGCCTGCCAGGAGTGATTTCTGAGCATAGAACCAGGAGTAACCCAGAGCGCTGTCAGGTGTGACCCAAGAACCAAAAAGTAAAAATTATATTGTTGAAGAAAGGAGCAAACAAATAATGTGATATTTCATGAGCATGTATTTTCACACATAAATTTATTATAATTATTTTTACTTTTCTATTATTTTGTTAGGAAGCATTTAGTGGTAAGATTTATAGTGTCCAAAAACATTTCAAAATCTCCCCAGATGTCTCTGAGACTGGTAGCTATCCCTTCTCTTATTTGCTTTGTCTTTGATGGTGTAGAAACTGTGAATAATATTTTCATTGTTTAGCCAAGAGGAAGTTTTAAGTTGATTTCTTAAAGATGTTACATTGCCTAAAGTATGGCTATTTCATTTTATATAAAACAACTGGAAAAACATGACACTATTTTTATGGTATCATGTTCTCATGAGTTATAATTTAATATGTCCTTTTTCTTGGGAAGTAAGATTGGGATAAATTCTAAAGATTCAAATATATGAGGTCTCCATGCACTCACTTTATTTTAAAAGTTTCTTGTATCCATTGATCACTACATTGAAGAATCTTCTACTCTGCATACCTCTTTATCTTGGAATTTAGAGAATTAGATTTTTTTCTTCTTTCTTTCCTACTTTTTTTCTAAGTCCTACTCTTCACAAGGAAGTCTAAAGTGTGACAGGAAGGTGTGATTTTTAATTTACACCAGAGTCTAGCAAATAATGACTTTTCACACCCTACTATGGCTGCTTAGCCTAGGGGAGGAGCTCTGTGGCTACTGTTGTCTTAGCAAATTAAATCCACTGCTGTAATTCAGCAAGACATTTTCTATTTAACCCTTGTTTTCAATTTTGCAATTTACCATTTGTAAATACTTATTAAAATGTGGTTTATTACCAGTACTTTGAAATGCATTTGTTTTCAAGGAAGAAATCTTTGAAGTCTGTTATTTTTCATGTTTCCAAGTATAAAATGTAAACATTTCCACATTCAAAATATGATGATTGTTTATTCCAATATCAACATACAAAAATATATATAGTAATATTAATTTTTACAACTACTAGAAATAAAAGTCTTAATAATATAATAATTTAATAATACTATTACTATTAATATTGTCTTTATGATTCCATTACTCTGAGAACAGCTTAAACTTTTAAGATGAGTAAATATACACAAATTAGATAAAAAAATGAAATAATGGTAAGAGAATAAAATGCTTTAATTTTTTTCAGCTTTTTTGATAGTTTTTCAATTTAAATCTATTTAAAAATTTTTTACTGAATCATAAGGAAATGAACTGGGAATAGAAAATTTATTGAAATTAGTATATATCTGTTATAAGTTTTCCATGTGGTTACAGAATGGTGGCATAGAGGAATAGTTGAATAGTTGAAGTATTTATCTTGCAAATCCTGTATATGTTATTTTATTTAGAAGTTATTTGTAGCATATTTATTTCCCCTTTGAATATGCCAAAAGACATTCAAAACCATTTTCAGTGAACATACTAGTTTTCTTGCTATCTTACCAATAATAGTGGTGAGATAAACTTCGAGAACTGAATAGATTAGATAGGGTATTGTAAGTCAAAAGAGTATTGTTGGAATATAAAGTATATATTGAAAGTTATAAAGAATATTGGAAGGAATGATGTAAAGCAGTGGAATTTTTCCCCAGAAATTTGACTCTTCCTATTTTTAATCAAAGCAATACATAACGGTTGGAGCAAGAAAGGGTTAACTGAATCTTGGTTTACTAAGTATTATCTGTCAGGCTTTTTATCAAATCACCCTTCCTCTCCAGCCCACCCCTTTTGTAAATGTCAACCACTTCCTGATGAGCCTGGTAGTGGTGAATTTCACACCTCTCTTTTCTTTGTGAAGAAACCTGGGGTGTTAATGGTGTAGGATTGGGTACCATTGTAAGACTTTGGGTCCCTTGTAGTCTGTTGTAAAGCTGAAGGACGTCTGTGGAAAAAAGTAGAAGGGGGAGAAATCTGATAAATAATTCTAAGAAAGAGTTTCAAAACAGTATCAATCTTAGAAAGAGAGCTATTTTATTTAGTAACTTTTATACGTGTATTCAGAAAACTCGTTTTGAAGACGCTCAGTCTTAAGCTTCTAAGAGTCTAACAAAGGAGGGAGTAGAAATTAGAGAGCTGTCTGGAAATAATGATAAATGAATAAATCAGAAAGAAAATAGTGACGATCCCTTCTCTGACAATTTGCTCTACAGGTGTATAAACAAGATACAGCAATGGAAACTTGGTCAGTTGATCAGGTCTGCAGTTGGTTGGTGGAGAAAAACTTAGGAGAGCTAGTTCATAGGTTTCAAGGTGAGTTGTTTACACTTTCAAAAATGTTAATTAGGCAATGAAAATGTGGAATGTCCTTTGGTATTGAAAATGACTTTTCTGCTGGTGCATGTGAATGTATATGTGTTGTCAGTGCCCTGGGGAGATGTATTTCTTTACTGGATGTATTTGACTTAGCATGCATAGGCAAATATAATATTTCAGAGAATTGAAATCATACAAATTTTTAGAATTACTTAAATGCGTATTTTATATATATTTGATACTGAGCTTTTTCCTTAGTAATGCAGCCTGGGTTTTGCACAATGTGGTATTTATAGATATTGAACATTGCCTGGAAAGCACAAAAAAATGATTTCCTGCGATTTTTCCCAGATCTCTGATAGTTCCTGTCAGAGTCAGAAGGGAGTTTTGGAGAGGTGCTAATATAAAAGTAAAAACTATTATTGTGACACTATGTTCTGATTCTTTCTTAGAAGCCGATGCAGATTTGGATTCATGCAATATTAGAGACTCTTTTTCCTTAGCAACACAGATAATTTAATAACTGCTTGGAACAGATTTAGATGATACTCTTAACACCAGAAATAATTTACCTGCTCTGATAGCCCTGTTTTATGGTACCTTACCAGGTAGCAATAAACACCTTTTTTCTTTTCTTTTTTTTTCCAGAGGAAGAAGTAAATGGGGCTGCCCTTCTAGCACTTAATGATCGGATGGTTCAGCAGCTGGTAAAGAAAATTGGGCACCAGGCTGTGCTGATGGACTTAATAAAAAAATACAAGCAGAAAAGTCAAGGATTGAAGTGTCTTGGAAGCTCTAGAGAAATAGCCTTAGTCACACAAGCAGCAGCAGCTCCTGAGTAAGTCTATTCATAAATGGCCTTATTTTTTAATGCTGTGCTTTTTTTTAAAAAAAATTATATCTGTAATACAGTGTTAGGAGTTAGAATCACTCTGGTAACTAGCCATTTCTAGCTATGTTTGTGGTTAATTTTGATATCTTAAATGAAGAACACTTTTTTCAAAGTTTTTCTGAATCAACATACTTTTTAAAAAGAACTATCACTTTTTAAACTCTGACACCAATTGTTAGAGAAGTTAGAGTTCCAATACAAAAACATCTTTAATAAATGATTGAAAGGTTGTTGTAACACAGAAAGAGATGCCTGTGGTTCATAAAATCAAGGTCTGGTAAAGATAGTTTTGGAAGATCCTTTACTTGTCCTAAAACAAGAAGTGTTGTATTTATTTTCCAAAGATCTCATATAGTAACTCAATTATTTTTTCTCTCTTTATTTTACCCTTTTTTCACAGTGTAATTTGCTTCTTGTCACACTTGATTTTCTGATTTCTAAAATTATTTGTTCTATACTGAAGGTTAGATTAGCATTCCACTAAAACCACAAAGAAAAATTTGTGAAGAAAAATTTGAAGTTTGGAAATATTTTTATCTGTTTTTTTCTTTAAATTACTGACTTCTGCATTAAAAGAGAATTAGTATAGAAATTATGATATAAAAATTAATCTATGCCCCAAGATCATTTCAAGCTTTCTGACTTGATTTTTTTCGTATTCAAAAGTTACAAAGATTCTAAGACTAAGAATTACCAAAAGCCAATTCTTTTCTAATGTTTAAAATAATATATGACATTTAAATGAAATTATTGTATGCTTTAATTTTCATTTTTTTCAGACTATATCTATAATAAAATGTTTCTTTCTCTGTAACAAGCAATAATTTAGAAAGACTCGGTTTGAAAAATTTGATTCAATAAGCTTTGGATATTTAGTATCTAGAGGGAAAAATGTAGTCTTTATGGTTGGACTCGAGATTTTTGCTTGTTTTAGGCTACTCCGAGCTATGCTCAGGGCTTACTTCTGGCTCTGTGAGCATCAATGACTCCCTGGCAAGTTCCAGGGACTACACAGGGGACCAAGGATCAAACTCACATCAGCCACATGCCAGGCAAATGTGCTACCCACTGCACTATTTATTGCTCCAGCTCCTCAACTTGAAATTTTAGCACTTAATTTATTTGAAGAATTTCTCCTTCATTGTTTTTGACATATCTAATTAAAAACAGTTTCATAGGTATTTTTGATGACATGCTTTTCATCCTTTCCAACAAAGGGAGCATGTGGACCTCAAATGCTTAAGTAATTTTCCAGCATTCTGGTTGAGTAGGACTTCTGAGATGGGAAGTTCCTTTGAGTTGACTGGAATCCTATACTGGCCTGAGGCTCAGCTTGGAAGAAAACTGTCAACCTTTCCTCCATTACAAATCAGTTTGCAAAGTTCCCTTGTAAGCATTAGCTGGACTGCCAGAAAGTCTCAATTTTATTCCTTGATTCTACCACTGTCTTGAACTGATTATATTAAACTTCATTCTTCATGTCTAGAATGTGAAAAGTCATACAGTATTTAACTACATATTAATTCACACTGATGCCAGGAATACCATAATATGTGAGAAAATCTCTGTTCTTTCTTCTATAATGAAATAGTCTGTGTGTTAAATATTAAACTTTGTTAATCTGGTTATAAAAGTCTGTTTCAAATGTAGCAAAGACTTGAAACACTAGTTGTTCAGGGATTTACGTGTAGAGTTTTCACTTTACTCACTTCATATTCTACTCACTGAATTACTTTAATAATTTTGTTTCCAGGACTCAAGAGAGAGATCAAATAATATTGCACATGCTAGAATGTTTAGTACGCTGAGCTCAATCTCTAGCAATACTCACAGGTAGTATCAGGAGTAGCTGCAGGCTCCTTAACACCTCTGAGTATGGACTGTGGGGGATTTGTAGGCCATATCTTGATTTTTTTTTTTTTTTTTGGTTTTGGTTTTTGGGCCACATCCACTGATGCTCAGGGGTTATGCCTGGCTATGAGCTCAGAACTCGCTCCTGACTTGGAGGACCTTATGGAATGCTGGGGATTAAACTGAGGTCTGTCCTGGATCAGCTGCGTGAAAGGCAAAAGCCCTACCATTGCGCAATCACTCTGGCCCCTGTAAGCCATACCTAATAGGACTTGTAGGCCATATCTGAAAATACTGTAGGCCATATCTGAAAACAGAATATTTCTCATCTTATCATAGTAAGTCATAGTGAAAGAGAATGGGCAGTGCTTTCCGGTTGTTTCCTTGTTATCCTTGTATAGAAAATAAATCACTGGGTAGAAAGTTAGGAAAACTGAGGTCAACTCCTGAATAGCTTGTGGTAATAAGCAAAATACTTTGCCTTCTGGACTTTCAATTCTTACCCATAAGGGAATGGAATAAGTAAAATATAATTGTATAGATATGGGAATGTCTTTCAAAGTAGCAAAGAGTGAAGATGAAACCTAATGAACCATTTCATTTTGACAAATAAACATGTTGGAACCAGAGAGGTAACTGAGCTGGCTTCAATCTTCACCAAAAAAGTTGATCACTAAAAATTTATTTATTTTTTAGTTTGCGAGAAATACATGACTGTATTGAGTGGTTGAGGGCTTCTCCTGGTTCTGTGCTCAGAGGAAGCTCCAAGTGGTACTCCCAATGAATCATGCAATTACTATGGATTAAACCCAGGCTTCCTACATGCAAGGCTTCTGCTCAGTTCCTTGAGCTATCTTTCTGGCCCAAAATGTTTCCTTTATAATCGCCATTAGTTCATAATAGAAAGTATATGTTAACACCCTTGCATGAACCAATAAGTGAAAAATCAACCATGATCTGTGCCCAGTCTAAGCTATACATTAAGTTAAGGGGCTTAACTAAGAGTTGAAAGAAGCATTCTCATCATCACATTTATTGGTTAATGCTGGAAATAGACCACTCACAGTAATTTTCACCCGACTCTCAGAAACTGCATGAGATCTCAGTCTTCTCTTCATTGCTCCTCACCTACTCTTACTTTGTCACAGGAGTGAACAGTCTTCAAATCCAGTCAACACTGAGGATCAGATATCATTTTTTTATCCAGATGAAAACTGGGATAATGGACTAATTGATCAAAGAGTGCTGAAACAGAGGTGAGTCTGCCAAGTTCTAGGCATGATTAAAAAATGTCTATCATTTATGAGATTCCATGTGTTTATATATACTAATCAGTACAAACTTGTTTTGGGCCACACTTGATTGATGCTCTGGGCTTACTCCTAACTTAGAAATCACTTGTGGTAGGTTTTGGGGGTTGTATGGGAGTATCGTACTTGCTGTACTTTCTCTCCAGTCCCCTGTTTAGAAACTTGTGTACCTGAAAGGAATTTTTTTTAAGTGATGATGGTATCTGGGCACAAAGACAAGTAGGAATTGAGTCTGGAGGACACCAATCCTGCCATCAGGAGACATGCGAAGACCATTTCTGTGTTTTGTTTTTTCTTTCCTTTTTTAGATTTTGGTTTTGGGGCAATACCCATTGATGCTCAGGGGTTACTCCTGACTATGCGCTCAAAAATAACTCCTGGCTTGGAGGAACATATGGGATGCTGGGGATCTAACCGAGGTTTGTCCTGGGTCAGCTGATTGTAAGGCAAATGTCCTATCACTGAGCTATTGCTCCAGCCCTTTATCTGCTTTATAATCTCTTTCTTGTCCCTTGTTTCTTCCCATAAGTATAGATGTATGCTACTCTCATGGCCACTGTTCTCCTCAAACTGATTGTTGTCTCATTGCCTTCTTATTACAAGGACTCAAAGGAAATTCTACCTGAAAACAGTTCAGCTTCTCCAAGCCAACTAACAGGTTACAGTCAGTGTTTCTTAGGTCAGTATCTCGGAAAGGAAACAATCTCAGCAGGATCAGTTTTTTTTCTTGAGTAATCAATTGTATAAGAAGGGGCAAATAAAAATAAGGGAGGAGTTTCTGTTTTTAGAGGATTATACCCAACAATACCCGGGTGTTACTTGGCTCTACACTCAGGAGTCACTCTTTATACTGCATTTAAAAAATTATTTAAACACAGTTTACAAGGTGGTTCATATTATGTCTTTTTCACAGATAAATATGTTAATGATTGAATTACAGTCATACAGTGTACAACATTCATCAGTGTGCATTTCACACAACCAAGTCAACATTTACTTCACTCTATCTCTTCCTCTCTTTGTTATTTTTTTGACATTGTGACTTGCACTACTGTTAATGAAGGGATGTCATGCATTTCACTTTCACAGCAGACCCTTCTCTACTCTAACTGCTCTCTTTGCTTTGTGGCAAACTTCCTACCATGTACTAGTCCTCTTAATCCTCATCTCTATTGTTTGTGGCTATTATCCCTACACTGTCTTTTATTTTCCTTATATTCACAGGTGAGTGTTCTTATTCTATTTTCATTACTCTGCTTCTGACACTTTTCCGACATTTTATTGAGCATAATAATATCCATATCCATCCATATATAAGTAAACTTTATAACTTCATTTTTCCTAATATTTGTATAGTATTCCATTCAAAAGTTGTACCACAGTTTCTTTAGCTACTCATCTGTTGTAGAGTACCTGGATTGTTTCCCGATTTTGGCTATTGTAAATAGTGCTGCATTGATTATAGGAGTACAGAGGGCACTTTTGTATTGTGTTTTTATATTCATAGGGTAAAGCCCTAGGAGTGGTATTGCTAGATATAGGAAGCTCAATTTCCGGGTTTTTTTTTAAGGAAATATCCATATTGTTTTCTAGAAATGTTGAACTAGATGGCATTCCCATCAGTTGTGAATAGAGTCGCTTATTTTGACATCCACACAAGTACTGGTTGATCTATCTTATCCTTTGTGATATGTGCCATCCTCTGTGGTGTGAGATGATACCTTATTGTTGTTTTGATTTGCATCTCCCTGATGGCTAGTTATGGGGGTCATTTTTTCATTTGCCTTTTGCCCATCTGTATTTCTCTTTGAAGAAATGTCTGTTCATTTCTTCTCCCCATTTTTAATCTTTTTCTCATTAAGTTCTTCCATTAACTTATATATCTCAGATATTAACCCTTTATCAGATGGGTATTGTTTGAATAGTTTCTCTCATTCTGTGGGTGGCCTTTGTATCCTAGTCATTTTTTCCTTTGAAATGTAGAAGCTTCTCAGTTTAATGTAGTCCCATTTATTTATCACTGCTTCCATTTGACTGAGCAGTGGTGTGTCCTCCTTGAAGATGCCTTTAGTCTCAATGTCATGAAATGTTCTACCTATATTTTCTCTATGTACCTTATTGTTTCAGGTCTGATATCAAGGTATTAAGTCCATTTTGATTTGACTTTTGTGCATTGTGTTAAAGAGAGGTCTGAATTTACTTTTTTTTGCATGTAATAAATAGACCAGTTTTCCGGATGACACTTGTTGAAGAGGGTTTTCTTATTGAAGTCTGTATTTCTTGTCCCTTTATCAAAGTTTAATTGGTTGTATACCTGGAGGTCAGTCTCAGAATATTCAAGTGCAATCTATTGATCTGAGGGTCTGTCTTTGACCAATACTATGCTGCTTTAATGACTATTGCTTTGTAGAACAATTTAAACTTATATTCCCCAAGAATTGCTTTTACTTTTAATGGGTGTTTATTGTTCCAAAGGAGTTTCAGAAGTATTTGATCTACTTCTTTGAAAAACATCATAAGTCTTCAGGGCCAATCCTGGTAAATCGGGCACTGGGGGGAGGGTGGGGGAGAGAAATTCCTCCACTGTGCATCCACAAGCTACAGAGGCTGGCTGAACCCAGAAGATTCCACATGCCAGTTCTTCTGTTTCTCTTCATGTGGTATGTTGGGGGCTCTGGGCAGTACAGCTAACCATAGTCCCCCTGGGCTGACCACTTAGTCCAGGAGACTGAGATTCCCCCCATGCCAGAGTGGTCTTCAGGGCCAAGTCTGGTAAATAGGGTCCTGGGGGGAAGGTGGGGGAGAGAAATCCCTCCCCTATGCATACTGGACCCCATTCAGGACTTTTTTTCTTGCTAGTATTCATTTTCAAATGTGCATGGGCGCAAATGCGCCCATGCGACATATATACTTTTTAACAACTGCCCAAAATATTCTTAATCCTCGACTCTTTCTAGGAAAAATAATGGAATTCCCTAGATTTGGAGGATAATATTCAAATTGATCTCTAAAATCAGTGTATATGTAGACATAACTTCCTATACAGTGGTCCTCTCTGACTTCCAAGCCTAATCCATAAACAATTCATCTATACATGGTATATAGCCCCTCTGATATATTTCCCCTCCTCTCCTCCAGAGCCCCTTCTCCTCCCTCATATCCCAATCCGGATTCGTTATCTTCCCCTTAATTAACCCTCTTTACTCTCAGTTCTTTAATTTGTTAGGCACCAAGACTGACCTCTTGCCCCAAGATTCTGCCCTTTCACACACCTCTACAAAGCTCATTATTACTCCTTAACTCTCTCACGCCCAACCATCAGTACCCCACATTTACCCTTTTTACTACATAGTTCTAATCAAATACCAAAGTCATGCATTGGATTTAACAACCCCCAACTGTTTCCGAAGACATGAAATGGACACATATGTCTTTTGGATATTTTATGTGTATTTTCTTTAACAGCTATAATTCTTTCTAAATATTCTTTTTTTGTTTGTTTGTTTGTTTTTTGGGTCACACCCAGCAGTGCTCAGGGGTTACTCTTGGCTCCATGCTCAGAAATTGCTCCTGGCAGGCACGGGGAACCATATGGGCACCGGGATTCGAACTGATGACCATTTGCATGAAAGGCAAACGCCTTACCTCCATGCTATCTCCCGGGCCCCTCTAAATATTCTTTTACCATGACGATTCTATCCACTTTTTATCTTGTCTTCTCTTTGTGAACTGTTCAATAAGGAATTTTGGTGGAAGAGTCCCTCAGTTTAAGGTTTATGATTGAACCATGTCATGGGATTGTTGGACTTGTTCTTATGACCCCATATATACCAATAAAGCTACGTGGCATTGTTCCTTGTTTGCACAGGCACATAAAATGGGAAAATACTATGCATACAAATAAGTTCTTGTCTAATAGAGATTGCTACACACAAATCTCGTAGTACAATGGGACCTTACACCTTGAACATTGATATAATGACCCAGCACAAGCCTCAGAAGAATGGGCATCCTCCATTCACCCCTGAACCAGGGAAGCTATCTACGAAACATCCAAGGTTTTTTATAACAACTCCTAGAAGCAATCCTCTACCAGGGAAGACCCTACCATGGCTCTGACATCGACCTGCTCAAAAGAGATTTCCCTTAGCACTAAGAAGACTTGACAGCAACAACGACCTGCTTACAGGACAGTGTTCTCTGCATTGCCCTTTAATTGTGAGGTGAAATGAAAGGATGCTCTTCACCTTCCTGATTGCTATATAGGATATACAGATTCCAGAATCTTCAATACAGAAACATGATACCAACAACAGAGACTATGTGAAAAATAAAACTTTATTGGCGCTATAGACAATGACCTGGATTGGACAAATTAGTTTGCCTAGAGCCTAGAGTTGGTCTTATGTCAGGAAACTTCAGGGGTAAGATGTAGTGAATCAAAGTATCTAAACCCGTGTTGGGAAACAAAGCTGCTAAACTCACGGCTGAATCCAGCCATGAGCTGTAGGGGAAGCCTTAGCAAAAACCATCCGCAAGAAATGACTCACACACAGAGGTTTGGGGGGACAAAAGGTTTGGCCAAAAGATTCTAATTCTCCCTGGTTAGATCTCTCTCCTCTCTGTCCGTCTCTGTCTCTTTCTCTGTCTCCCTGTCTCTGTCTTCTCTTCTTTCCTTGTCTCTGCTCTTCTCTCTTAATCTTTTGACTTCTGTCCCTGTCT
>PVKC010019110.1:0-19220 GCA_004027635.1 Crocidura indochinensis
GTGTGTGTTTTCCTGGCTATCTGTGTAGGTACTTGATAGTGGATCTATTGATCTGTCTTTGTTTTTTTTTTTTTGTTTGTTTGTTTTTTGTTTGTTTGTTTCCTGGTGTCAGGTCGTTTCTGGGTTCAGTGACTTTGGGAATTTCATGCTCTGGGTGTCTGGGGACCAAGTGTCTAGGTATTTTCAGGATCCTCTTTACTGCTGCCCTACTGCTGCTTTTGATTTTCCGCCATTTTTTCTCTCCAGAATCATACTCATTGAAAATGAAAAGAACCGTCAATGAAGATGTTGAGGGCAGCCTTTCTAAATGACTTAGTAGTAAATTGTCTTAGTAGTAATTACTTTACTTTTCTTTCGTAATTTTGAGGCCACAGGTGGTACTGCCCAGGTCTCACTCCTAGTGGCTCTCGGGAGACTGAGACTGTGGTGATCAGAATCAACTAGCTGGCTTGCACACATCACAAAAAACAAGAACATCAATGTTGGTGAGGATGTGGGAGAGAAGAACTCTCATTCACTGTTGGTGGAAATGCCATCTTTTCCAGTCTTTATGGAAAATAATATGGAGATTCCTCAAAAAAAATAGCTCACTTCCATATTATCCAACAGTACCACTTATAGGAATATACCCTAGGAACACAAAAATGTAATTAAAAAATCCCTTTCTCAGGGGCCGGGCGGTGGCGCTGGAGGTATGGGCCTGCACTAACCGAGGATGGACCGCAGTTCGATCCTCCGGTTCCCATATGGTCCCCCGTGCCTGCCAGGAGCGACTTCTGAGAGAATAGTCAGGAATAACCCCTGAGCATCACTGGGTGTGGCCCAAAAACCAAAAAAAAAAAAAAATACCTTTCTCACACCTATATTCATTGTCATGCTATTTACAATAGCCAGACTCTGTAAACAACCAAGATGCCCTTCAACGGATGAATGACTAAAGAAACTGTGGTACATATGCACAATGGAATATTATGTAGCTGTTAGGAAACATGAAGTCATGAGTCATGAAATTTTCCTATACATGATGGACATAGAAACTATTATGCTGAGTGAAATAAGCCATCGGGACGAGAGAGAGAGAGAGAGAGAGAGAGAGAGAGAGAGAGAGAGAGGAGAGAGAGAAAGAGAATAGTTTCACTCATCTACAGGTTTTAAGAAAAATAAAAAGTATTATTGAAATAATTCCCAGAGGTGAGGGCAGGAAGAACACGATATAAAGCTCATCACAAAGAGTGGTGAATACAGTTAGAGTAATAATTACACTGCAAACTATCATAACATTGTCAATAATGAGAGGAAGTAGAAAGCCTGTCTCGAATACAGGCTGGGGAGGGGAGGGTAATGGGGAGCATTGGTGATGGGAATGTGGCAATGATGACGGAGGATGTTCTATTTTGACTGATTGTTCTTTATAACAATCATGTTTGTTATCAGGGTGTTTAAAATATATTATTAAAATAAAAATAAATAAAATGGCATTAGTGTCTATCAGAACAATTAACTGACTTGTCCTTTAGGGAAGGTTTAAAAGGTAAAAAAAAATAGAAATTGAAACCTTTGTTCATTTACCTTATCTCTATGTTAGACAGAGGAATAAACAGAGATATGAAAGGCTTCTGTTGGTTCACCCTTAAGTCCCTTGACCTATCTTATTTTTTCTGGAATTTACATCCAAAATACTAACATGAATGCAATTACAGTTATTCCTTTTCTTCTAACTAATCTATTTGTCTTTCAATTGACTGACCAGCCCAAGAACAACCTAGAGAAATGTCCTCATTGATCCACTTTTTATCCTGGTTCAATTCTGCCCTTTTATTTTAGGCTAGTAAAAAATGGCAACTCTTTCTTTTCTTTTTCTTTCTTTAAGTTAACAAGCTATTGTAATCTAAGAGGCTACATTTCCTTGGCATGCTAGAATAAAATTTCACCTAGAGTTACTAAATTTTAAAATATATTTTGCAACTGGAAAGAAAATTGCTTTTACTTGAGGAAGTAGTAATGGAATTGATTTGTGGAAAGAAAACCACAATGGTTATTTCAGCTCCCAAAATATTGAACTGTCACAATATTTTTTAATAAAAAAGAAATTTGCATATATGTTTATCAAGGTTAAATATGTTATACATATATGTTTAAATACTTAAATATGTTTGCTGGTGGTACACAGGGGTTTCTGCTGTGTCTTTGCTCAGGGATCATTCATGGAAGTGCTCAGGTGACCATGTGGGATACCTGGGATTGAACCCACGTTAGCTATGCACAAAGAAATTTCCATGCCCTCCATACTATTGCTTTTGTCCCACCTAAATATGCTTTAATAACCTGTGTAGGGGTGTGTATCTACATATATCTTCCAGCAACTTTTTTTTTTTTTTGGTTTTTGAGTCACACCTGGCAGCGCTCAGGGTTTACTCCTGGATTTATGCCCAGAAATCACTCCTGACAGGCTTGGGGGACCATATGGGATACCGGGATTCGAACCACCATCCTTCTGCATGCAAGGCAAATGCCCTATCTCCATGCTATCTCTCTGGCCTCTCCAGTAACTTTCTTTTTTTTTACTAGAACTAGTAACTTAAAGTAAGTTTCCTTAATACAGAGGGAACATATTAGCTTATACCAATCTTATTACCCATTTACTTTCTACCTGTAAATGAAACTTTGTTGGACTATAAAGTATGTGGTGATCAGGAAGAAACATTAATTTCAAAATGATTGAGGTTAGAACTATTATTTGTTTTAAATTTTAATTTAGAGAGAAATCAACTTAAAAATTCAGCCACAGAGTTCAGGGCAATAGTATAGTGCTTAAGTTCATATCTTGTACATAGCCAATATAGGTTTGATTCGTGTGACCTCATATCACTCAGATTTTTTTCAGGAGTGAACTCAGGAGCAACTGGATATACACATCTCCCAAATCATAAAACACAAAGCATTCAATATAGCTATAATTTTTAAATCTGTAAACATTTAATTATTAAGGCAAATTATCTCTAATTTTTCATTTGGTTTGGTTTGATTTTTTTTGTCACATGAAAGTGCTCAGAAACTATTTCTGGCTATGAACTCAGCGATTACTTTTTGAGGTGTTCAGGGGATTATGGAACCTAGTACAAACCCATTATCTTGGCAAAACTTGGGTGTTAAACAATAGAGAAGAGAGAAGCAGAAACCAGGCTGCCACAGGATTATTCGGATTAAGCCTGATTAGCTCTGTTAGTAAACTGATAACAATGGATAGTGGCCAGGATACAGAGCTGCCATTGCTAGGAGACTGTCTAAGGTGCGGCATTTATTCTCTCCTAGGGCCAGACTCTGAGCAATAGGACTCTGAGTTGTATGTCCAAGACCCATATGCCCAAGGGACACATACATTACAGTTGAGGGAGTGAGCTAAAGCTGAGCCTTGAGTCTATTGTTATTGAGTCTATTGTTATCTGACCATTTTTTATTTCCATTCAATGCTCCTAAAAGTCCTTGGTTCTGGATCCCTTCCACTTTTTTTTCTTTGCTCAATTTGTAGGAAGACATAGAAATATGAGGCAGAAAAATTGATTCATATTCTAAGGTTCTGTGAAAAAGGCTCCTATCTAGAAGTTATAAATAAAATTAAAAGAGAGAAGGAAGACGGATGTGGCAAGTTTTTATTTGTTTTTGTTTGGTTTGGTTTGGTTTTCCATAGGCATATTAAATTTTGGGAAACTTAAAGAAATTTCCTTGGCCTAAGACATTCAAGGTGTCTACCCATGAAGCTTCTGTCATAAGACAAACTACAGGCTACAGGCATGTTAGTTATTCAACCTCAAGGTCTTTATTTATAGTTCCAGGAAAAAAATCTACTGTTTCAGTTGTTATAGTCAACTGGTTGTCTGTAGTTACAGATCTTGGTTTTTGCAGAGATCACAGGACGAAGCCAGGGTGTCATGGAGCGTCTACTGATTTCATCTCACTGTTAGGTTGGTGAGGTAAGGCAACTGGCTCTTAGATCAAGTTGTTCCTGTTTCCTTGTCTTCAGGGTGTCATATGAACCTACCCTAAAGCAAGTTGGTGCCAGAGCTTCAATTGGGCCACAACTGGGGGGAGTTTGATTCTTTGTGCTTGTGTAGGAAACTGTGTCAGTTCAAAGGTTGGGATCTGGAGTTTGGGGTTGGATGGATAAAGTCCAATTAGTTAAGGCCTAAGTCAGTCCCCCATGACACATGTTCAGGGAGGAAGACGCCTTGCACTATGAAACTTATGGATTCTTATCTCTGTTAGATAAAAAAAAGTCTTTATATACATAAGATTACAACATTTTAGTGTGCATATAAAAAAAGAACAATGCCATATTACAGGTGATGTGAGGGTAAAATTGACAAGCTATACAATCTCTATAACCTGGTTTTGACCTGAGCACATATTTCAAGCAAGATTTTTCTACTAGAACTCCCTGCTAAGCAGATCCAAAACAAAAGGAATGGAAAAGTTACCTCTACATCTATAAATAAACTTTAAGAGTTACAACTATTAATTAAATGCATCTAGAGAAATATAAAAAGAAAATATAGATATACATCCTTTAAGTCTTTTGAGCTATTCTGAGTGGGTATAAGTCCAGTCCAGGGCACATTTTCATCCAGCACCAATGTCTTGTAGAGTCTGATAAATAGTTCCCAGTAGTCAGGGTTCGGGTAGTATCCTCAACTGGTAGTCCTGCTGGAGTCAAATCCAGTAGCAAGTAAGAATCAGAGTGAGGGGAGGTGGGAGTAAAAAGGCCGCATAGAATGAGTCAGCAGGAATGATGGCTGCACCTTCTTGCTGGGCTGAGAGATAGGTGACTGAGACGGTCTTCTTCAGTTTGGGAGTTGGATGGCAGTTTGTTGGGCCATGAGGAATGTCCCGATTCTTGAGGAGTCAAGGATTGAGGGTACAGAGATTAAATAGGGAGAGATAATGGATCAGGGTTGAGGGGTGAAACTACAAAAGAGACCATGTAAGTGGTAAGTGAGGTTGGGGGGAGGTAGAATATATAACAGGGACTATATACAATATAGGCAGGATTATGTTCAATACAGTTTAGAGAAAATAGAGGAGTTCATTATATTCATACTGACACCACTTACAGACAGATATTGTAGACCTATTTGTAGGATGCAGTTGGAGGGATGACCCTGATGGGATGGGTCAGAGCGCTTAAAAAATGGGCGAAATGGGTTTACTAATTTCTAAGCCCTTCATCAATTGTGGGATAAACTTTACTAAATAAAGCTTTCAGGGTTAGATTGTGCATGGAACATTTTAGGATTAACAAAATTCTTTGGAATACTAAGAAATATGGTAGTGATCATTATAGGAGGAGCCTTCCCAATTTTAGAATCGTCTATCATATCTTGCACATCTAGTTTTAGTTTTCCTGAAATCAAACTGACAATTTTGGCAATATGGTATAGGAGTAACATAGTTTGAATTTAAAAAAAATTGCTAAAAATACTATATGAATGGGGCCTGAACAAAAGTCTTTGGTGTGCAGTTGCTTATTTCAGTGGTCCATGGACATAAGCATTAGACAATAATAGCAGACACAATCAAAAGCCAATGTATAAATAATTTTATCAAAGCATTGTCATAATGAGCAGTTTATTTGGAGTCTGATATGATAGAGCACTGACGTACAAAATTAAGGTGACCAACCTATATCTCCAAGAACCACCGTGGAAAAGAATTTGAAGAGTTATTTTAGACATAATAAAATTAAGAAACTAAAACATACAATAAGGAGCACTGCATTGGGAGTCTCTGGCCTCCAAATACTTTCTGCGCATGTTTCTGTTTATAAAAGCATTAGAACATTATTATAGACTTCCATAGTGAGAAGTTGATTGAATACCTGTTCAATCTAGACAGCTGTTTTCTTTGCTGCAAGTTTCTTTGTAGAACAAGAGTGTAGAGATAGCATAGAGGTATGGAGGTATGGCTTTTGCCTTGCATGTGACTTACCATGGAAGAACCCGGTTCAAAGGTTTGAATTCTGGCATCCCATATTGACCCCCAGCCTGCCGGGGGCAATTTCTGAGAGCAGAGCCAGGAGTAATCCTTGAGAATTGCTAGTTGTGGCCCAAAAAACCAATTAATTAGTCAATCAATCAATCAATAAAATTTAAAATTAAAAAGAGAGAGTAGAGGTTTTTGGTTCTCCTTTTCCTGTGATATTTTTCCTTCTCCTCTTTAAGCTGTAGCACCTATGGTGTTCTAGGTATCTATCATTTAGATTATTGTCTCTCTTTGCGAAATTATTAAAATACAAGTAAATGATATCACTCTGTATTTATCCTTCTTCTGGCTTACTTTATTTAAAATAATATCTTCTAATTCCATCCATGTTGCTGCAAATCGCATGATTGTATTGTTTTTTTAAAGCTATGTAGTATTCCATTGTGGATATGTACCACATTTTCATGATCCATTCATCTGTTCTTTACATCTAGGTTGATTCCAAGTCGTGGATATTGTTCTGAGAGCTGCAATGAATAGTGGTGCATACATATTTTTTGATAAATGTTGTTCTGTCCTGGGGGTAGATACTCATGAAAGGGATTGCTGGTCATATAGTAGCTCAGTTTTGTGTTTACTGAGAGCCCTCCATACTGTTTTTCATAGGGTTTGGACCATGCAGCATTCCCACCAGCAATGGATGAGAGTTTCTTTCTTACCACAGCCCTGTCATCAAAAATTGTTCCCATTATTTTATATATACTGTTCTCACTGGGGTAAGATGGTTCCTCATTGTTGTCTTGATTTGGATCCCCATCATTCTAAGTGATAATGAATGCATTCCATGTGTCTGTTTTCCATCTGTTGTTTTTCCTCAGAGAATTGTCTATTCATTTTTTCTTCCACTTTTTGATAGAATTTTTAGATTTTACGGAGCTAACCTTTGTGTGTATTTTACATATCCTTGATATCAAACCTTTATCTGATTTGTTGTGTGCAAAACTTTTTTCTTGATCAGTTATATGTTTTCAAATTTTAGCCTGTTTCTTTTGCCATACAGAAACGTTTTAGTTTGATGTAATAACATTTATTTAGTTTGATGCAATAATTCTTGCCATTGGCATTCTATCATAAAAGACAATTTTAGGTATAAGTCTTGAAATGTTCTGCCTATGCTTTCATCAGTAAACTTTATGGCTTCGGGTCTGATTTAAAGGTCTTTATATTCTTTTGAATTGGCTTGTGTAAGGTGTGAGGTATGGATTAATCTTTAATTTTCTACACATGATTATCCGATTTGAACAAGCATTTTCTCAAAGAAGAAATAAAGATGGCCAAAGGACACAGAAAAAAGTTCCACATTATTAATCATCAGGAAGATGCAAATCAAAACATCAATGAAGTACCATAAAGTACATACCACTAATTCATACATCATATAGTGCAAGAACGACAAGTACTGGTTGTGGAGAAAGAGACTCTTACTGCTGGGGGCTATGCTCAGTCTTGTTCAGTCTTTTTTTGAAAACAACACAGATACTCCAAAAAAAAAAAAAAGAAAGAAAAAAAATTGAGGTTGCATATGATCCAGCTATACCACTCCTAAGAACTTAAAAACACAATACAAATATTTGTTCTGCATTCTATGTTTATCACAGTACTGTTTGTAATATCAAGAAACTGGAAACAACTCAAGTGTCGAAGAACAGATGCATGGTTAAAGACACCATGGTGCATGTACACAGTGGAATACTATTCAGGAAAAAAATATACTCTGCTAGGAAAAAAAGACATGAAACTTGTTTATACATAGATATATATGGAGAGTATTAAGCTGAGTGAAATGAATCAGAAGGAGAGTGATAGACATAGAATAATTTCACTCTATTGTAGGATATAAGAAAAAATAAGATAGTGTGTCAATACTATCCAGAGAAAATAAATAGGAGACTCAAGAGGACATGTACATGGTAGAAAGTTTGTCACAAACAATGGAACAGTGCAGTTAGAGTAGAACAGATACCACTATGACACTGGTAGTTGGAACTGATCACTCGAGAAAATAACTAGGTGTTGGATAATGCTACAGTAATATGCATGGTATTGCTTCATTAACAATACTAAAATCCACAGTATCTAAAGAGGAAAAAATAAAGAGAAATTATATGAAGGGAGAGAATAAAAGAGAAAAGGGAACACAATACCTCTCCCAGTGGCAGGCAGGGGATGATTGGATGGAATACTAAAATTCAATCATGAACAACCTGCAATACCAGTGTTTAAATAAAGAATAAAAACAAATTAAAAATAAATAAAAATATGCTTCCTATTCCTGGAGAAAATAACTGGCTTTTCATAAACATAGTTCTAAAGACTAATTCGTTTTGCATCAAAGAGCAAAAACCCACTTGTGAAATTATTTTCCTCCAATGATTTTACAATTGAGTACTCTTGATTTTTCTATGTAGTTGGAGAACAGCAAATTTTCATGACTTTACAATAATGATTTTTTATAATTAGCTTTAAATAATGCACATATCAGAATGAGATAGTTTGAAAAAAATTTATGATCATCTTGTGATATTATTTCTGTATATCACTAGTAGGCCAAATTGAATCCTGTCAAAACTTACTTTCATTAATATTATGAAAACTCACAATTAAGGATAAAAAGAAAGGCAAGAAATAGTCAATTGTTTATTAAAATGACATACTTAAAATGAAGCATTCAATTCTCTAATATTTGAGTAGTTTTTTTTATTTTTCTAGTATTATATTTATGGAAAAAAATCAATCATCCATTGTCTTTTTTTCACTCTGCCAATTGTCCTTTAAACTGTTATCGATCATAGGTTATTTTATATTGGAGTTAATTCATGTTATTTGAAGTTATTTCATGTTAGAGTTTGTGAATTGCTTAGTTGAAGAATAACAAAGATTTCTTTGGTAAAAATACTCTTAGTGGGGCCAGTGAGGGGCGCTAGAGGTAAGGTGTCTGCCTTGCAAGCACTAGCCAAGGAAGGACTGCAGTTCGATCCCCGGGTGTCCCATATAGTCCCCCCAAGCCAGGGGCAATTTCTGAGCACTTAGCCAGGAGTAACCCCTGAGCATCAAATGGGTGTGGGTGAAAAAAAAAAACAAAAAGAAACAAAAAAATACTCTTAGTAAGTTTCTATTTAATTCCATGTGTGACAAAACATAGGCAAAAATCTTATCAAAATATAACTTTTAAAAGTAAAACTTTTGAAGGGTTTGTGCCACACCTGATGGCACTCAGGAGTTAATCCTGGCTTGCATTCAGAAATGAACACGGGCAGACTTGGATGATCATATAGGATGAAACTGCATACCAGGCAAACCCGCTGTACTATTGCTCCAGCCACTAATTTTAAAACTTTGATTGAATCTATTGTCCTATATCTTTTAATGTTTGAATTTGCTTCAACACAGTGATGGTCATCATGACCTTCTGTAACAATGATTCTCAGTATGAAATGACACCTTTAATCTTTATCAGTTGTCCATTGAACTTTATATATCAAGTAATTTGAAGACACTTTCAATGAAAAAGATTTTTAAGTTACTAAAAGTTTTATCATCTAGCTTTTGAAACACAGATAGGGTATATTGAATCTAGTAGAGCTAAAGATTTATTCATTTCGTTATTTTTTCCTTTGGTTTTTGCTTGTTTGTTTTTGGGCCACACTTGGTGATGCTCAGGGGTTACCCCTGGCACTGCACTCAGAAATCATCGCTGGTATGGGGGTACCATATAGGGTGCCAGATATGGAACCAAGGTCCATATGGGTCAGCAGCATGCAAGGCAAATGCCCTACCACTGCTCTATCACTCCTGCCCCTCATTTATTTTTAATAGCAAATTTAAATATATTTTTTGTAAAAATAGGAGAAATGAATTTCTCCTAATTCTATATTTTGTAAGTCAAGAACCTTTTTGGAAAGCTCATGAGATAACATCAAAATGTATTGGAAAAAAATAATGAGGCTACCTTTCAAGCTTGTAATATTTCTGAATTATTGTTACATAAATATTTCCACTAAAACATTGCAAAAATTTCAAGTATGATCAATATAAGCATCCCATTACTAAGTACCAAATTTATTATTTATTTGTATTGTTTTAGCTAAGAATATAAAATGATAAAAGAGGTTTAAATAAAAGAACTTCTTTCTCATCTAGATAAGTGTCAAAATCTTTATAGTTCAGCAGTTGAAAGTGCTTTAAAAACTCATGCCCTTTCGGTTCACATCTCTGTCATCTCTAGTGTGTGACTTTGTCTTTGTCATTCAAGGCAACAGGAGCATTACAAAGAATAAAAAAGAGATAAATGTGATAATATATATGATTTTTTTGTCGAATTCTTATGAAGCTTCTGTGAATACTACCCTTCATGTATATTTTCCATAGTGCTTTAAGAGGCTTAAATGATAACTTTAATTTTAGAAATCCCTATAGATGGTAAGAAATATTGTTTTGAAGCAATTAGAGAAAAGAATTAAAATAAAGAAGCTTTGACAAAATATATTCAATACTTGACTATAATTTGATTAATAATTTTGACTTATCTTGATAGTCTTTTTAGTATTCCCTTATGTTCATTTTTATAGAGAAAGAAACAGAGTCAGATAAATGGACAGAAATCCTGAAGTTCAAATTCTTATTCTGCACATATCGATACATATGTGTGGTTACATGGAAGGGATGCTAAATGGAAAAATCAGTAAAATGTAGATTTGTTGAGTGGAAGGAAGATTAAAGAACTCGCAAGGTTGTTATAAGCAGTTTTATGTTTTAAAAATATGACCTAGGGTCGGGGCATAGCACAATGGAAGGGTGTATACCTTGCAAGCAGCTGATCCCTAAGGGTCTTGGGTTTGATCCCTGGCATTCCATAGAGTCCCCCGAGTCTTCCAGGAATAATTTCTGAACTCATATCCAGGATTAACACCTGAGCTCTGCTGGTGTGACCCAAAAAACAAGCAAACAAACAAAAATAATGAAAACTTGATCTATATATTTAAAAATATTTGTTTTAGTAAGGTAAATGAAAGTTTTTGTTTATGCTAGTCAATAAATTCCAGCATCATTAGATTAAATTCTAATAAAAGTGGTTAGATTTCAGAGGTAGCATATTGTAATGCAAATGAGTTGTTTAGAATAAAGTTAAATTTGCATGTGCTAATTGTTCATTTTAATAATCATTGCATTAAAGAAAATTGTGGGTATAAAAGAGATATCAAAAATCACATCGTCATATATTTTGTTCTATAACTCTAAAAGTCTTAGGACTACTCCTGTGAGTCCCAAATCACATCAAATCACTGGACAATAGAGGGAATCAATTAAAAAGATCCGCTTGGATGGCTTACTGCATGGCGCTTCATAATCAGCACTGTTTGATTTTTGATTCTGCCACTTGCTAGTTTTGTCACCTAACACAAGTTATTCAAACAGTCTAAGCCTGAATTTCTACATTTAGAAAATAAGGTTATTTACATCTGCCTTGCAGGATTTTATGAGGATTAGAGATAAGGTGCTTATTGTTTAGAACAGTTCCTGGCATGTACACAGATATCCAATAACAAGCAGTACTTTTTAATACTAAAAATAATCCTTCTTGGAACAATTCTTAAGATAGTTGCATCGTTGTCAAATCAGGAGGATCCCTATTCATCATATGTCTGATTATTTTAAGTGATCCTACAATTATATATGTATTCAAAGTAAATGGCAATTATAATTACATAGATAATAGAAATTATGACAAATGTTATTTTTATTTTATTTGTGTTGCCAGATATAAATCTCAAGTTTTCATGCATATGAAGTATAATTGAGCTTCTTCCTAGACATGACTATTTTTTTAAATATTGCAGTTTCAATAGGTTCCAGATATTCTATTTATTGTTCTTTAACACAAAGTAGATAACCCAATGTAAACTGTTTGACTCCAACCAAATTAATTGGAATAAAAAGTCAGCATTTAGTTGAAATAAACATATATATATATACATTATTCATTTCTTTGTAACATAAATATTTTAGAATAAGGCTGGGGTAAAAGTAAAGTACAGTGATTTCTAATGATGCAATTTTAGAACGAGTGACTTTCCAACTAGAGTATTCTGTCCAAAAATGAGATCAGAGGGAATCTTATTATTTCCTAATCAAAAAATATCCATTTATTTATGTCCTTGGCAGATTTAGACTAAAGATCATTTCTGCAGCTTCCTTGATAATCAAGAGAAAATAATTTTTAATGAGAAGATCATGTGATTTGTACTCATAATAGATAGACTGGGTTTAAAATCTCAATATCTTGCTACTTAATATTGATTCTCTCAGGTGGTAATTCAAGAGTGGTAATTTTCATTTCATAGTATTTTTAAGGTATTAAATAAAATGATGTAAAATTGGTGTTCAATGAAGCACCTGCTCATTTTTACTTTTCCCATCAATGCTAAGACATGTCCTTACTGATAAGCAGGCCAAGTGTAAAGTAAAATAGATTATTACATAAGGCACTCAAACAAACTACAACTTTGGGTCCATGCCAAGAAAACTAAATTATACATAAAATTATAATTTCTCTGATATGAAAACTAATATAACAAAACAGTATTATTCTCTTTAAAACCCAAGAGGAAATAACCTAGGTTTCTCTTGAGACTGAGGATGCTTATTGTTGAAAAGTCAGACACGAAAATATTGCCTATAAACACTAAAAATAATGCCCTACTAAAAAACAAATGTTTTAATAATAAGCAATAGAGAAAATTGCCTGGGGAGCAAGTCTGTCACAGACATTGTGGACATTGAGGATATTCAAGGATTCTGTACCTCGTTGACTGTAATGGAAATCGAAGAGTACAACTAGTTCTGTTTGAGGAATATTTCCACCAAGAAAACGGTGTCAGTCTTACAAAGTTGACACTGAACAGAATCATTCTCTGACAATCATTAAAGTTTGCCAAAGATTTCCAGTGAGAAAAATGGTGGAATTGTAGAGAGATACTTGACTTGATGATAAGTAGGAATTAGAATCAAGTATTGCCAGAAGAAAAAAAAATCACCAGTCCCTGTCTAACAAAACAAACAAAAAGAGCTCAGTTTTGTATGCCCATGTAAAACGTTTTTTTAAATCCAGAAGCCATGCTTGCATTTTATTTTTGCAAAGCATTCTTTCATTTTCCTGAAATAACATTACTTAAGAACTGTGATTACAAAGTTGTAAAATAATTGTTTTGTTCACAGATACAAAGTTGTTCTTTTTTATTATCTCTTAATTTATTATTATTTTTGACTTACATTTTTCTTTATTTAAGCACCAAGATTACATACATGATTATAGTAGGGTGTCAGTCATAAAAAGAGCACCCTGCTACACCAGTGCAACTTTCCTACCACCAATGCCCCCATCACACTCCTTCCCCAAGCCCTGCCTGATTTTAAGATAGGCATTCTTCTCTCACTCATTAACATTGTCATGCTAATGACAGTTAGTGTAGTCATCTCTTTAACTAAGCTCACCACTCCACATTGAGATCCAGTCCTTTCAGCCATCATCTCTGTTGTCTCTGGGCATTATTACAATGATGTCTTTTATTTTTCTTAAAAACCCATAGGTGAGTGAAACTATTCTGTATCTAACTCTCTTCCTCTGACTTATTTCACTTATCATAATATACTCCATGTCCATCCACATATAGCAAAATTTCATGACTTCTCTCCTGATGGCTGCATAATATTCTATTGTGTATATGTACCAAGGTTTCTTTAGCCATTCATCTTTTGAAGGGCATCTTGGTTGTTTCAAGAGTCTGGATATTGTAGATAGCATGCAATGAAGATAGGTGTGAGAAAAGAATTTTTGTATTTTTTTGTGTTCTTACAATATATCCCTAAGAGTGGTATAGCTGAATCATATGGGAGTTCATTTTCCAGTTTTTTGAGGTTTCTCCATATTGTTTTCCATAAGGGCTGGACCAGATGGCATTCCCTTCCCACCATCAGTGAATGAGAGTTACTTTTTCTCTACATCCCACCAGAACTGATTGTTCTTGTTCTTTGAGATGTGTGCCAGTCTCTGTGGTGTGAGATGATATCTCATCATTGTTTTGATTTGCATCTCCCTGATGATTAGTAATGTGCAGCTTTTTTTCATGTGCCTTTTGGCCATTTGTATTTCTTCTTTGATTACTTTTCTGTTCATTTCTTCTCTCCATTTTTGATGAGGTTAGATGTTTTTTCTTGTTAAGTTCTGTAGGTTCCTTGTATATATTCAATATTATTGCCTTATCTGATGGTCATTGGGTGAAAAACCATAGTTTTACCCATTACGTGGGTGGCTTTTGTATCTTAGGTACTATTTTCTTTGATGTGCAGAAGCTTCTCACCTTAATATAGTCCCATCAGTGTATCTCTGTTTCCACTTCTTTGAAGATTCCTTTATCCTCAACATCATAGAATGTGTTACCAACGTGTTGCTCTATATACCCATGATTTTGGCCCAATATTAAGGTCTTTAATCAATTTGGACTTTACCAGATAAAGCTTTTATAGTTCCTAATTTCAAAATAATATTTATTTTGAACATTCTTTATATATCATTGATATATATATGAATATATAATAATTCATATTATTATCAAATGAACTTAATTAAAATATATAAGGGTAAATTTAATTATAGCTAAAGTATATAGGAAAAGATGGGGCAAGAGAGATTGAAGAAAGGATACGGCACTTGCTCTATATATGAAATAAAATTATTCTGTGTCCTATACTGCAGATGTACCCCATGAGTTCTACCCAGAATAATTCTCCTAGAGGTAATCCCTAAATATTACTAAATATGGCAACCAAAGCAATGATTAATTAACTAATTGAAGTTTTTAATTAAGAGTAAACAGTAATAGAGATGCCTGAGGGAAAAAAGCATTTTAAAGTGTTAAAGAAATAACTAATGGAGTTGAGCTGAATTTGGCATCAAGGCCTCACTTTTTATGTAATGTCATTCATAACTTGTACCAAAACACCACATTCTCTGTAAAAGATCTTGCCAAACTTGACTTGATGTATGAGGATTGTAGCCTCTTATCTTATGATGTCTGTGTTGTATTGTAGACCAATGTCATTGATGCACTTGCTGCCATAATGTAAGTGTTATTGCAACACAAATGTATAATAATGGAGCAGAATCATGATATGCTTATGTATTACACAATACTGTATTTAGAAAATCCTAAAGACTCTGCCAAGTGCTTCTATAAACAATAGATTCATATTGAAATACGGCAGACTACAAATAACACTCAAAGATAAATGGACTACTTAAACACAAATAATGATAGAGAAGAAATAGACATAAAACAATCCCATGTACATCAGTGCCATACAAACTCAAACAACTTGGAGTCAACTTAACTAAAGATGTGAAGGACCTATAGAAAGGAAAATACTAAAGCCTGCTTCAAGGAAATAGAAACACATACCTTGCTCACGGAATGGCAAAATTAATATCATTAAAATGGCAATAGTCCCCAAAGCATTGTACATATTTAAAGGTATATATATGAAGATACCCACAATATTCTTCAAAGAAGTGGATCAAGCACTCATGAAATTCATTTGAACCAATAAACAATCACGAATAGCTATATATATGAAGATACCCACAATATTCTTCAAAGAAGTGGATCAAGCACTCATGAAATTCATTTGAACTAATAAACAATCACGAATAACAATCACAAATAACTGGGGAAAGAAATATGGAAGCCATTACTTTCCCCAATTTTAAGTTGTATTACAAAGCAATAGTTATTAAAACAGCATGATATTGGAGTATTTAGAAAATACTCTGAATTGAGTATTCAGAGAATGTTCCTCAGACATACAATCAACTAATCTTTGATAGAAGGGGAAGAAATCCAAAATGGATCAAAGAAAGCCTCTTCAACAAGTAGTATTGGCACAACTGGCTAACCACTTGCAAAAAAGTGAACTCAGACCCCCAGATAACTCCACACACAAAGGTCAATTTCAAATGGATTAAAGTTCTTTATATCAGCCTGAAAACATAAGGTATAATAGAGAACAACTCGTATGTAAAACACCCCATGACATTGGGACTAAAGGCATCTTCAAGGAGTAAACAGCATTCTACAACCAAGTGGAGGCAGATATAAACTGAGGGGACTATATTAAGCTGAGAAGCTTCTGCACTTCAAAGGACATAGTGCCAAGGATACAATAATCACCCATTAAGTGGGAAACACTATTCACCAAATACCCATCCTATAAGGGGATACTATCAAAGATATACAAGTTACCTACAGAACCTAACAATAAAAAAACATCAAACCACATCAAAAAATGGGGATAGATTAAGTCATGAATTTTTCCTATACTTGGATGTAAATGGAATCTATTATGCTGAGTGAAATAAGTCAGAGGGAGAGAGATAGAAGCAGGATAGTCTTACTCATCTATGGGTTTTGAGAAAAATAAAGGACATTCTTGCAATAATTTTCAGAGACAAGAGAGAGGAGGGCTGGAAGTTCTAGTTCACTACACGAAGCTCACCACAAAGAGTTATGAGGACTGTTAGAGAAATAAATACATTGAGAACTATCATAACAATGTGAATGAATAAGGGAAGAAAGCCTGTCTAGTGTAATGGTGGGGGTGGGGTGGGAAGGAGGGATATTTGAGACATTGGTGATGGGAATGTTGCACTGGTGAAGGGGGTGTTCTTTACATAACTGAAACCCAACTACAATCAGGTTTGAAATCAAGGTGTTTCAATAAAGATATTAATTTTACAAAATGAGAAGAAATGAACAGAAAATTTCTCAAAGAAGAAATACAATTGGCCAAATGGCACATGAAAAATGCTCCACATCACTAATCATTAGGGAGATGCAAATCAAAACAATGATGAGGTGCCATCTCACACCACAGGGACTGGCACACATCCTAAAGAACAAGAACAAACAGTGCAGGCAGTAATTTGGAGAGAAAGGAACTCTCATTCACTGCTGGTGGGAATGTCTTGTTCAGCCTTTATGGAAAACAATATGGAGATTCCTCAAAAAACTGGAAATTGAATTCCCATATGTTCCAGCTATATATACCATTCCTAGGGATATACCCTGGGAACACAAAAATACAATTCAAAAATGCCTTCCTCACACTTTTATTCATTGCAGCACTATTTAACAATAGCCAGACTCTGGAAACAACCAAGATATCCTTCAACAGATGAATGGTTAAAGAAACTGTGGTACATATACACAATGAAAAATCATGCAGCCATCAGGAGAGATGAAGTCATGAAATTTTTCTATACTGAATCTATTATGCTGAATGAAATAAGTCAGAGGGAAAGAGTTAGATATAGAATAGTCTCACTCATCTATGGGTTTTAAGAAAATTAAGGACATTATTGTCTTAATACCCAGAGACAATAGAGATGAAGGCAGGAAGAACTGACTCCCAATATGAAGCTCACCACAAAGAATACCGGTGCAGTTAAGAATTAACTACACTAAACAACTATCATGACTATCCTAATGAGTGTCAAAATTAGAATGCCTGTCTCAATACAAGCAGGGGTTGGGAAGGAGGGGGGGATTGGTGGTAGGAATGTTGCACTTTTGAAGGGGGTGTTTCTGTTTATGACCGAAAAGCAACTACTATCATGCTTGTAATCATGGTGCTTAAATAAAAATTTTTATATATTAAAACATTAAATGTATTTATAACATGTTAAAATATATAAAAATGTGTGGAGTTTGTAAACATTTAGAATGGGTGTGTTATTATGGAATAAAAGATTGGGAGTATTATTTAACAATAAAAGAGCAGACTGAAATTTGACAAAATCTACCGGAGCATATCAAATAAAAAAGAGCAAGCAGAGTTGTGAACTTTCATGGCTCGCTTTACTGATCAGCTTTATCAATACAGCTGTAATGATATGATACATCTCTAATATAATTTCACCCTATATTAACATCAGATCTCTGTATTCTTATGATAAAAGCATTCATTCAATTTTCCATTTAAAAAAATATAAACAGGACTAGATCCAGAAATAACAGTACCAAAGAGATAGACAAAACTATGAGAAAAACAAAAATGTTTTTATAAATGTCACATATAGTTTCCATGTATACAGTTTACATTAAACCAATGATCGGCAACAGATTATTGTAATTCTATTGTATTCTTAACCATTATATATTTATTAGCTATTGCAAAAATGTAGAATATTTTGAATTGTTTCTAGTCTCAGTTCTCTTATTTACTTCTTAGTTTTGTAAACTCTTGATGCTTTCAAGTCTCCTTCTTTTCTTCTAAATTTTTCAAAAATACAAAAGAATTGGAATAATAGCACAGTGAGTAAACTATTACATTACAGCACTTGACCCAAATTTATTCAGTAATATTCTGCAGGATGTCCCAAGACCCAGCAAGAATGATCCTGATTGAAGACGTAAAAGTAAACCCTGAACACCACTTGGTGTGACTCCAAAAGAAAAATAAGAAAGAAAAAAATCCTCAAAATTGCCATTTAAGTTATTTTTAGGAAAAGCACAAGGACCAGGATTCAAAATATGACTGACTTATCAGTTATGTTTTAAAATAAATTTTCTAATTTATCTTTTCTTTGCTTATTTGGGCAACACTCAGAGTTACCTAAGGTCATTTCAGATAGTGTTCAAAATTCATGTGATTCTAGGGAACAAACCTGGTCCTCCAACAGGAAAAAGAGACTGTATTTTAAGTCACCTCTCAGGACTAAGATAAAATATATTTGGAGTAGGCATCACATATTTTGAGGAAGTGTTATACCTAGATATATGCCCATCAGAACAAATTCTGGGCCAAATAATTTTAATACACAAATATATATATATATATTATTTATTTGTGTATTTTTTAAATTGCTTCCTACAAACTCTTTAAAAATAGGGAGAGAAAATGAATGAGAACTTTGCTGAGGAGATCTAACAGGCACATAAAACTATAATTTCATTTATAGTTAGGAAAATATTAAGAAGAAAATAAGATATAATGTTATGTTGCACCAGTGAGAATGGCACATATTAAAGATATTAGGCACAAACTGTGTTGGAAGGGAAGTGGTAAAAGAGGAATTCTTCCTCACTTCTTTTAAGAATGTTGTCTGGTCCAACCTTTATGAAAAAAAGTAT
>PVKC010019111.1:0-19281 GCA_004027635.1 Crocidura indochinensis
TTCTTCTTCTTCTTCTTCTTCTTCTTCTTCTTCTTCTTCTTCTTCTTCTTCTTCTCCTCCTCCTCTTCCTCCTCCTCCTTCTTCTCCTTCTCCTTCTCCTCCTCCTCCTTCTTCTCCTTCTCCTCCTTCTTCTTCTTTCTCCTCTTCCTCTTCCTCCTCCTCCTCCTCCTTCTTTTTTTGCGAATGGCAGGACCTGCCCGAACCGGAGAGACAAAGGGCCGAGGCCTCTTCCTTCCCTGGCAGGCGGGCGGACCCCGCACCGCGACAATATTCTAACGAAAAGATTTTATTATTTATTTAATTATTCATTTATTTGTTAGGGTCACGCCCATTGACACTCAGGGGTTACTCCTGGCTATACGCTCAGAAATCGCTCCTGGTTTGGGAGGACCATATGGGACGCTTGGGGATCGAACCGCAGTCCGTCTTAGGCTGGCGCTTGCAAGGCAGACGCTTTGGTCCCTCCGAAAAGATTTTCTATTTAAAATTTTCTTTGTTTATTTTAACTGTTTTAAAGAATACATTTATTTTCCATTCTTTTACTTTTACTTTCCTGTGTCCTCACAACAAAAGTGAACCTGTCCTAGACATAGGACATCTTAGTACTTCAGATTCATTGAATATATTTATAATTGGCCGAGGTATTTAATATAGTCCAGTTAAAATTATGGAACAAGAGAGGTAAGTGCAGGAGGTAAGGCGCTTATCTAGCATGTAAGCTTTTACTTGCGATTTAGACTTCTGGGAAACAGTAAAATCTTACTTATTTTAATGTTATATATTTTGCTTTTGGTGTTTTGGGCTACAGCTGTGACACAGATAATCAGGAGTTATATCTGGCTTTTCACCCATTATTCCTTGTGGTGATAAGGGGACCACTGGAATGCCAGGTATCAAATCAGGTTGGCACATGCAAGGCAAAATTCCTATTCACTGTATCACTTCATTCACCTTAATAAGTTATTTAATAATGCAAAATCATCAGCAATAAGACCACTAAAGACCTTGGAAACCTGTCAAAACTTTTCGGGGATGCAACTTCTCTGATTAACACCTTGAGTATTCAGATAAGTAAGTTTGTCTGCTTTATTTTCTCATGGGTTGCATATTCATCTGGAGCTATACAGATTATAGTGCTTCAGTAATATAAATATAAATTATATATAATTTTCATAGATTCTGTTGACCAGGGATCATGAAAAAGTAATTGTGACAATCTACAAGGATAATGTGTATTATATATGGAACACTTTATTGTTTTATTTCCTAAGAGAGACCCTTCAGTTAGGATACCTTCAATTCATGTCATGCTAAGTCCAGAGTTATTTTAGTAGATCAAATATTAAAATTGACAAATTATTTAACATATATCACCTAGTTTGTGTTTAGACAGGCACAATGTGTGTAAAAATATATGTATACTAAATTAATGAACTTGTGGTGTTCGGACAGAATTAATTTGATCTGCATGCTGTCTCTACAGATAAATAGGAATCTGGAAACTTCATTCTTATCATCTAGCTCATGATATTCTTTTAAATTTTGTCATTAATCAGTTCATTTTCAAAGATTTTCTCCAGTTTTATTATGCAGTAAAAGTTATAGTAGACAAGCAAAATTAACTAAATCATAATCCAATACTCTTATATTATTCTCCATTTTTTCATGACTTTCTTGAAGGCAGCCTTTACCTGAGCATTCCTCACACTGTAGACAAGGGGGTTCAACAATGGATTGAACAGGTTATAAAACAGTGAAAGGATTTTCTTCTGCTCATCATGGTGTCCATCGTCTGGGACACAGTAAAACAACATGGCTATACCAAAGTAGCATCCAACCACGCAGAGATGGGAGGAGCAGGTATAGAAGGCTTTTTTGCGGCCCTCCTTTGACTGTATCTTCAAGATGGCCCAGAGGATATGCATATAGGAAACCAGCATTAGTGAAAGAGGTCCATTTATGATGAACACACCAACAGTAAGTACATAAATTCTATTTATCAAAGTGTCACCACAAGCTAATTTCAGGACTGCTAGGATTTCACAGTAGAAATTGTTCACATACAGAGACCCACAGAAATGAAATCTAAGAAAGAAAATTAGATTTCCAAGGGTCATAGAAAAACCACATGACCAGGAAATGATGGCGAGGACTTTGCACTTTCTCCAGTTCATGATGAGAGTGTACTGGAGGGGGTGACAGATTGCAACATACCTGTCATAAGACATCACCAACAAAATCATGCACTCTGTAGAAGCAAGAGCCAAATACAAGATCATCTGCATAGCACATGACACATAGGGGATAGTATTTTTATGCATCACTAAGTTCTCCAGAAATTTGGGCAAGTTACTGGAAGCATAGGCCATGTCAATGATGGCCAGGTGTGACAGGAAGAAATACATAGGTGAGTGTAGATTGAGGTCTAACCAAATGAGTATTAATATCATGCCATTTGCCAGCAGGTTGGACATGTATAGCAGCAAGAAGATAGAGAACAGGAGCACTTCTATTTCTGCACTGAGCTGGAATCCCACCAGGATGAATTCTGGGAACCATGACTGGTTACCTCCCATTCTTTACTGATGGTTTGTTAGAAATCAAAATGTGATAGAGTTGTTAGAGCTGTAAGTCAATGAAAACTATAGTTATTTATATTAAATTAAGTTAATAAGAAATTGTATATGGGGAAGGGCATAGTGTAATAAACAGAAATTATATTCTTATTCTTACTTGACTATGCTTCCTTCCTGTGTATGCTTTCTTTTTTATTATAAAGTTGGTTAACTTCTCAATAAATATCAAATAATTAAAATGTATTTTCATCATTTAGTCAATTTTTATTCTGAATTGTTTGATCCTTTCCTTTGGGAGTGTATATAATTCTATTTTGGGGATTGCACACACAGTCATGACCAGACTTACTCCTGTTTTGCTCAAAGACCACTCTTTATGGTGCTTTAGGTATCATATTTGGTGTGGGGGAATCTACTGGATACAAGGCAGGTGCCTTTGCTCATGGATTCTCTAACCCTGTTTTTTGAATCACATCAGAGTAAAAAACTGTCATAATATTATTTGCTCTTAATGTCAAATTTATATTTTTTCTAGTACTAGGCATTCTAGTAATCTATGCTATAAAAATCACCCATTAGGTATTACAATTAAATAAACTAGCATTAACATTAATTACAATTATGGAACAATTATAATAGCAAAATTTTAGTACATTTTTTCTTTGATGTTCAAGAATATTTAACAGAAAGTGACACAAAAGTTTAAATATAATGCTAATGTAGCTTATTATTATTTTCTGAGAAACTGGTTTATGGTTTTTACAGAACATGATCAGAATGGTTTCATAAGAAAATTCCCATAAGCCTTACATCCTTTATTCAAGACTCCCTTTACAAAATACTTTTTACATGCTAAAGTTATAATATCATTTCACATTTTGCCCCAGGGAATTCATGTATGCTCACAATCTGAAACCATAAAAAGATTGGTGTGGCAATGTTTATTCCCCTAATTTTTCATTAGTATTCTAGAACAAAGTAATTGATAAAGAAGATTTTTTATTTTTAGAGGATACTTTATTATATTATAATAACACATAAACTCATATGTTTAATGTAGGCAACTTGGTAATTTTGGAAATAAGTAAACTATATTAAATCCTTACCATAATTTATGTTATAAACATAATTACTTCCAGAATTTTCCTATCACCAAGACCATGTTTTTCCACTCAAGGAAATTAGAGTAGATTGATATGAGGAAGACTCTCATACTCAAATGAAATATAGACTTTCTGTATGTAAGAAATATTATGTCCTAACTTGAGTCCAACAAAGAAAAACAATGAAAATAACTCCTATACCACCTCTTGAGTTCTTGACATCCTTGTAAAATCTGCCTGAATTTCTGCATGTTTTTGTAACTTCCATTAGTTGTAGATTTTTATTTTTATGCTTATGGCTTACAATGTAGTTTCATAAATGCTGGTGCAATGTGAATTAGTTTCACAATATAATAGGACTCTAAATTAAAACATGAAGCCCTTTCAGTGATGTATATGTATTCTCAGAATATGACAGATAACTACCTCCCATATCACATCTTGTTCCATTCTCCATTATCCAACTTAATAAATAGCACAAGCTCGCAATAAGCATTCAATGCTAGTTCTTCCTTAGGATACTTTATGTGTTATTACCTTGATGATATTTCTGACTCTATTTCTTTAATTATGTTTATTAATCTTCAATAAGCTATAACTTTATGTTTAAATGTAAACTCCACACCCAAATTTTGAAGTTGCCATGGGGTTTGGTTCTATGCCATTTCTTTGAGCTGAGATGAAATTTCTGAGTCATTTATCATTTCATTGAGAAGTGATTATGAGATCCCATGTCTTTTGCTTCATAATAGATGAACAGGTGCTCAAAGTAAGTTTTAAGATGGAAGATAAAGTCAGTAATTTTTATTATATCAGGACGTATACTGACATTATTATCTGATCCACAGAGATTTCCAAATATATGTGAGTTTAACCTGAGAAAGAAAGAAATATTGCAAGAATTCTAAACTTATATCTTCCTTAGTATTTTGCAGTTTCATAAATTCATACTTCCCTTCAGTATTTGTGATAATTTTCCACCTTCAGCTTCTCTCTCGAGAAAGATGTAGATTGACTCTAGACTTAAAAGTTGCACTCAAGAATCATCCCGATTTTACGTCCTGCAGCCTGCAGGTAAATTGAGTTTGAGACCCTTACTATCAACAAGATGTCAGCACAGATATGGGTCATATCTTATATAAGTTGTAAAATGATGCTTGCAAAAATGTTTTGGAATCTGCTTATTAAGAATAGTTTTCTGATATGTACAACTTTTATAATTTTTATAAAATGTCAGCTCAAAAGCAAATAAGTTATAAGGATACTGACCCACTCAGAAAGTGCAGACACATATAAGAAATAATCTTATTGCCTTGTATTTCCATGAATGTTCTTTGGAATTATTTTGTACATATACTCTAGGATGTTATCAAGTTCTGTTATAATTATAGAGCATACATTGTGATATTAAATTTTGGAATTTAATATAACACATTAGGGTGCTATTTGAGGAACAATACAATATGAAATAATAGTGGCAAACTTACCTCTTCCCAGATTCAGCAAGGAAAATACTTCTTGACCTTTTGTGAGAATTTTCCTTTTTAATAAAACATTGATTTATCTATATCTTCACTTGTGCTGAGTAACTGCCTTTCATTCCTCATACCTCTCATATGAGAACCTTTCTTATAAGACAATACCTAAATATGAAGCTGCTTCTCCTTCCAAAATCTTTCCCAAAACATAGAATTGGGTTAAAATAATGACCAGAATTCCAGGATATTGCTACATGAGGAAGAGAATATAGCCAAGAATCAGAAAATCTATGCCACTAATATCCCAGTAGGCAGAGAATCCTAGAACTGAGGTGGACCTAGATTAAGGTACTTATTCTCTACTTAGTAGAGGATGATGATGATAATGGATATTTCACTCAGGAATGCCATTCCCCAACATAGACATACTGATTTCTGATACTTTCTTGCTCTACTGTTCTGCCTCTGTTCTCTGAGTTGAAGATAATCTGAGTGAAACTCAGTTGCTACCACATAAGATTCTGTCCACACTAAGATTTCCTTAGCAATCTTGGCCACTCCTCAGAAGTGACCCACATATTCTAAGACTTTTTAGACAACTTCAAAGAATTTACTCATCAGATTGTGAATATTTGTCACTAATGATGGTTCAAAATAATTTATGGAGCTCTAAATTATTAAATAGGACTGAAGGTTTTATTGGACTCAGCTATGATATTTAACTTCCAGAAGTATAAAAACATGTTTATCTATCTTCTCTCTGGGGAAGGAGATACAAATCCCTAAATTTTCTCTCTGGGGAAAAGGGAAGAGTAAAGATTTTCAACTTATTATTCTAGGAGGTATATTCTCTCTAGACCATGTAGGCAGTGAATTCTCCAATATTTTTAGGGCTATAAGTTTTAGCAAGACAGCACAAATTGCATAGCATATTTGATAAAATTACTTCTGTGTAAAGATTCATAGTTTTCTACAGTGACAAAAATATGAAAATCTAAATTTTAAAATACTAATGCTACCTTACATAGTTTTTTTCACAGCAAACAAATACATTGCCTAACCAATATGTATCTTTTCTAAAGTTGGTCTTAGTAGATACAAAAGTGCAAGAACTATAAATACGTGGCCAACTATTTGGCAGCCCTTAGCGTATTCTAAATACTTTCTATTAAATATATTTTACCTAATGTTTTACTTGATTAGTAGATATTATCTGAATTCCTACAGTTTATATATTGTACAATGTGAAATGATATGGTCAAAATAAAATCACCACATTAGAGTTGCCAGTGATTGAACCAAGCTTTGAAACAAAGCAAGAGCCTTGTCCACTGTGGGATTAGTAGGACTGATCTGTTTCTACTTCACTCAGTATATGCCTTGTTACTCATTGGTTGAGAGACATTTTGGAATGTAGCTCCTTGTATTTGTATTGAGACCACCTGGTCCTACTTTCAGGTGTGACAATTTCCCTCAGATTTAAATACTCAGATTGGGAAGAAGTGACTCTCTTGTGCTTCTGAACCTCCTTGGAGTAGAGGCTGCTCCTTAGGAGTTAAGGGCAAATTTGGGGAAACTCAAGAAAATCCTTTTGTGTGTGTGTGTGTGTGTGTGTGTGTGTGTGTGTGTGTGTGTGTGTGTGTGTAAATTATTCTCCAGACTGCCATCCACTTTTAGACTCATATCTCTCCAGTGTTCTGGTTTTTGAACCTGAGGATTTTATTCAATAATTCACTATACTCTACTACTGCCACAAATTCTAAAGAAATTTAAACATAGAGTATGTTATTATTAATTATTCTCACAAAGCTAAACCTTAGGTCATAAAAACTATTAATCTAGTAACTTAAAATTTTTTGCCTGAATTTCTTTTTATCATGCAAGACTTTTAAAATTGATGTATTTCTGGTAATACAAACCCTCTGCATGAACAACTTCAGGGTATTCAGATTTGTCCTTAACATTTTCCTTTTATTTTTCTGGTCATAAAAATTTCTATATTTGTAGTTTTTAATGATATATTTATTTAATCACCATGATTACTAACATGTTTGTAGTTGGCTTTCAGTTATAAAAAAGAACACCCCTGCTTCACCAGTGAAACCTTCCCACCACCAATGCCCTTCTTCTCCATCTTTCCTCACCCCTACCTGTATTCACTAGACATTCTTTTTCTTTCATTCACTACAATTGCCATGATAGTTGTTATGTACTTATTTCTCTTTGTGGTAAGCTTCATATCATGGGCTGGTCTTTCCAGTCTCACCTCTACTGTCCTGGGGTATTATTACAATACTGTCTTTTATTTTTCTTAAATTCCGCAAACAAATGAAACTATTTTGTGTCTATCTCTCTCCCTCTGACTTATTTCACTCAGCATAATAATTTACATGTCCATCATGTTTAGGAAAATTTCATGACTTAATTTTTCCTGATGGCTGCATATTATTCGGCTGTGTATATGTACCTTGTTTCTTTAGCCACTACTTATCAGGCATCTGGGTTGTATCTAGATTATGGCTATTGTAAATAGTGCTGCAATGAATATAGATGTGCAAACGGTTTTTTTTTTTTTGGTTTTGGGTCACACTTGGTGACCCAAAACACACGCTCAGAGGTTATTCCTGGTTCTATGCTCAGAAATAGCCCCCAGCAGGCTCGGGGGACCATATGGAATTCCGGGATTCGAACCACCGTCCTTCTACATGAAATGCAAATGCCTTACTGCTGTGCTATCTCTCAGGTCCCAGCAGTAGGCATTTTTATATTGTGTTTTTGTGTTCCTAGGGTATATCTCTAGGAGTGGTATAGTTGGATCATCTGGGAATTCAATCCAGTTTTTTGAGAAATCTTCATATTGTTTTCCATAAAGGCTAGACTAGGTGGCATGTCCACCAGAATGAATGAGAGTTCCTTTCTCCCCACTTTCATCCCAGCACTATTGTTCTTGTGCTTTTTGATATGTACCAATCTCTGTGGCGTGAGATAGTACCTCATTGTTGTTTGATTTGCATATACCTGATGATTAGTGATGTGGAGTATTTTTTCATGTACCTCTTTCTCCACAGTTTTTGATTGGGTTGGATGGCTTTTTTCTTCTTAAGTTCTATAAGAACTGGGGCCCGGGAGATAGCATGGAGGTAAGGCGTTTGCCTTTCATGCAAAAGGTCATCGGTTCGAATCCCGGTGCCCCATATGGTCCCCCGTGCCTGCCAGGAGCAATTTCTGAGCATGGAGCCAGGAGTAACTCCTGAGCACTGCCGGGTGTGACCCAAAAACCACAAAAAAAAAAAAAGTTCTATAAGAACCTTATATATATTAGATATTAGCCCCTTATCTGATGGGTATTGGGTGAATAGTTTCTCCCATTCTGAGGGTGGCCTTTGATCCCAGTAACTATTTCCTTTGACGTGCAAAAACTTCTTAATCTAATACAGTCCTGTTTGTTTATCTCTTCTTCCACTTGTTTGGAAATTGATACTTCCTCCTTGAAGATACCTTTAGTCTCAGTATTATAGAGTGTTTTGCCTTGTGTTCTTCTACATACCTTATGATATCTAAGTCTGATATCAAGGTCTTTAATCCATATGGTTTTGACCTTTTGAATTTAATCCATTTGAATTTGAACTTTTTGCATGATGTTAAATAGAGGTCTCAGTTTTTTTTTTTTGCATGTGGCTGAGCAGTTGTTCCAGCAACACATGTTGGACAGGCTTTTATTGCTCCAATTTGTGTTTCTTGCCCCTTTATCAAATATCAATTGATTGTATGTCTGGGGAACATTCTATGAAGACTCAAGTCTAATCCATTGATCAGAGAGTCTGTTTTTTATTCCATTACCATGATGTTTTAATGACTATTGCTTTGCAGGGTAATTTAAAATTGGGAAAAGTGATGCCTCCTATCTTTTTTTTTTCCTAAGTTTTTCTTTAGCTATTCTTGTTCATTTTGATTCCTAATAAATTTAGGAGTGGTTGATCCACTTATTATGGATTGCTTTAGCTATTCGTTGGTGTTTATTATTCCAAATGAATTTCAGGAGTGTTATATCCACTTCTTTGAAGAATGTCATGGTTTTCCTTAGAGGAATTGCTTAAATCTGTACAATGCTTTGGAGAGTCTTGAAATTTTAATGATGTTATTCCTCCCAATCCATGAACAGTGTGTGTGTGTCTCCATTTCCTGTGACCTCTTTTATTTATTGAAGCAGAGTTTTGTAGTTTTCTTTGTATAGGTCCTTCATGGTATTTGAGTTTCTGTGGCACTAATGTGAATGAGTTTGCAAGAGAACCTGACAGAAATGGATAAATTCTTGGACTCTAATAATCTTCCATAGTTGAACCAGAATGATATAGGATATCTAAACAGACCCATCACTACTTAGGAAATTGAAATGGTCACCAAAAGTCTTCCCCAAAACAAAAGCTCAGGCCTAGATGGATTCATTAAAGAATTATTTCAAAACTTTCAAAGACGTCTTTTTTTTTTTTTTTTTTTGGTTTTTGGGCCACACCCAGTGACGCTCAGGGGTTACTCCTGGCTATGCGCTCAGAAGTCTCCCCTGGCCTGGCCTGGGGGACCATATGGGACACCGGGGATCGAACCGCGGTCGTCCAAGGCTAGCGCGGTAAGGTAGGCACCTTACCTTCAGCGCCATCGCTAGGCCTAAAGACGTCTTGTTAACCCATGAAAAACTTCTTAAAAGTCGGGGATCATTTTATACTCCATTATATGGCATGCTGAAACTTACTCCAGCTTACAGGATGAGTGATCTGTCCCCCTTTTACAGTCCATTCCATTCAGCTGCCAGGTGTCATCACTCTGTCCTCTGCTTGTTCTGATTCATCTTTCAGGACAGAAGAGGAGCTGAGTTACTGAGTACCACATCTCATCCAGCTGCTGGGTATGCAGCTTTCTGGTGCTCAGCCTCTGTTCAGCTTTTATGGAACACAGAGGAGGTACTCTGTCTCCCTCTAGCTGTCCTATTAATCATTGCACCCCAGCCAGCTGCTCTTGCAGGTGTCCCCTCTCCCTGCTCTCAATGTAGATCACAATTAAAAATTCAGTCACTCACTACAAATGACAAATGTCAAATGATTGTTGGCACTCCAAAGTCTAGCTTTATTAAACATATACTGTTAACCTTTGAGGGCTCTACTCTTTTTCTCTTACATTTTTTAATTTCCATTTGTTATGCGTTAAAAGAGAGGTAGTCTTATACGGCGAATATAGCCCAAACCCTATATTTTAACAGGAAAAGTAGGGATTCATTTTATATGCTCAGTCATCTTATATACCAGAAAATATGGTACATGAAGTGATATTAAGATTCACAACCGGGGCTGGGTGGTGGCGCTGGAGGTAAGGTGCCTGCCTTGCCTGCACTAGACTAGAATGGACAGTGGTTCAATCCCCCGGTGTCCCATATGGTCCCCCAAGCTAGGAGTGACTTCTGAGCGCATAGCCAGGAGTAACCCCTGAGCGTCACCGGGTGTGGCCCAAAAACCAAAAAAATAAAATAAAATAAAAGATTCACAACCTCTGGGGCCAGAGAGATGGCATAGAGTACGGCATTTGCCTTGCATGCAGAAGGCCAATGGTTTGAATCCCGGAAACCTATATGGTCCCTTGAGCAATTTCTAAGGATAGATCCAGGAGTAACCCCTAAGCGCTGCTGGGTGTGACCCAAAACCCAAAAACAAAAACAAAAAAAGAGATTCACAACCACTATAGATGAAAATTAAAAACATAGATAAATTAAAAATGTAAAATATAGGCTTGGGCTGGTGCAGTGGAACAGGCGATAGGGCGTTTGCCTTGTACATGCTAACCTAAGACAGACCATGGTTAGATCCCCAGGTATCCCACATGGTTCCCAAGCCAGGGGCGATTTCTGAAGCACATAGCCAGGAGTAACCTCTGAGTATCACTGGGTGTCACTCCCCTACCTAAAAATATAAAGCTTATCATATGTATGAAGAACTAGACATTACTGATGAGAATATAATTTTGTGAAACCGTTTTTGGAAAATTCTAGAAATATTTTTGAGATTATATGTTTTCTCTGATACAAAGCATTTATTTTCATGTGCATGCCTCAAAAGTGCTTGTTTTGATTATGCATATGTATATATTTCACTTTACTTAAAAAGATTAAATATAAATATATATGAAAATACATAAGATAATGTTTCCTGTTTTCCAAAAGAAAAGTCTATCTTAACTTATTAAGAAGACAAAACCAATGACAACTTTATGCTTGATATATAATCCATCTAATTAAATATGTACTGTAGCAACTACTACAATTTTAAAAATGATTTTCTATCCCTAGATGAATGAAGTTTGGGAAAACTTATTTGAAAAAATAATCGACCCTATTTCTCTTTATCAAGTCGTTTTTTAGAAATAATAATGAGTGTCAAGGGCAGATATCTCAAATTAAACAATACTGAATTTTTTTCGGGGGGGGGGTTTCTGGACCACACCCAGTGGCACTCAGGGATTACTCCTGGCTCTGTGCTCAAAAGTCGATCCTGGCAAGCACAGGGGCCCATATGGGATGCTGGGATTCGAACCAACATTAGTCCTGGTTTGGCTGCTTGCAAGCCAAACGCCCTACTGCTGTACTTACTTTCCAGTCCAGCAATACTGAATTCTTAAAAGATTCTCTAGTTCTAAAATCTATGATCATCAATTATCATTGTTAATTTTTAAAATAAGAATATATAGCATAAATTATGTTACATAGTACAGTCCCAAAGATTTGGAGTTATTATATAATTTGTCTTAAAATTGTCTCTGCCTCATATCCTACTTATAGAAGAGTTTATGATGTAATGAATGTGGACCCATGGAACTTGTTAAGAAGTTAGTAATTCCTCTAGGCTTATGTTCTCCCCAGGGAGACAGAAATTTTTATCTGCAAAACAGCATTGTTATCAACTAATGAGTATGACAATTATGTTATTGTAAAATAAAACATCTATTGCAAAGTCCACTTTTACTTGAAAACTCATTAAATTTAATTCCCTCAATACACTTTGGCTTTCTTTAGATACCAAGCTGCATGCTAAGTATTTTGCTAGAAAACTCATTAAATCCTATTCCCTTAATGCATTCTTGTTTTTCTTAGATATCAAGATACTCCCTAAATATTGTACTAATAATAGCAGAAAAATATTTCTTCCCCAAATATATCTCATAAATTTATAGAAGTCATTAGGCGTTCAGTATGAGGGTGAATAATAAAATTGCCCAAATCCCACCTATCTAACATTTGGAAAAACACACACTCAAGAATACTCGTATCTCTGAATACTCAAATTAATGAATATTTACATCACCCAATTCTCAAGGCTGCAGAGATTATATGATTCTCATCTTTCAGATGACTTCTTTTTTACTTTACTATATAAAATTTAATGTTTTTAAATATTATACTCATCAAAATCTTGTTATAGTACGAATATTCTAGTCTAAATTTACACAAAAATTATTGAAAATAATACTGATATGTAAGAACATATCCATATATTTGATTAAACAAGTTACATGGTCTGTTAAGTAGAAAATGATTTAAAATAGTGTAGTTAAACATCAATATTTACTTTGGAGAACCATTTAAAATATATTATTTTGTTTATTTCTTATATTATACTTTATTGCTTCTAATTCATGGTTACTATCACATTTAAAATAGGGGCCAGAGAGATTGCAAGGAGGTAGGGCCTTTGCCTTTCATGCAGAAGGAAGGTGGTTCGAATCCCAGCATCCCATATGGTTCCCCCGAGCTTGCCAAGGAGCGATTTCTGAACATAGAGCCAGGAGTAACTCCTGAATGCTGTCGGGTGTGACCCCCCAAAACCAAAACCAAAACAAACAAATAAACAAAAATATAAATATATATAAAACATTCTAAAGAGACTAAAGAGACTACTAACCTAAAGTAGTCTAAAAGCACATTGTTGGATAAAATATTAATTTTTATTGTTTTCTCTATCAACACATTTTTATTACAAAAATTGTTCTTTTCAACCATCTTTTCTTAAGCAAATACATTAATCAGTCCTTTTTAATTACCAATCAAAGATGCTTTAATATTTGTATAAACAATATTCAAACACATCACATTCTAGAACAGATTGTAAATGTTCAATTCACCCATGCACACATGCATAATCTAGACTTTTCTTTATCTTTTCATTCATTTTTTATTTATTTAAAGATCATGCATCACAGAGTTGACATAGTTGATCATAATACATTTATTTCCAGATAGTGAAAGCAAAGTTATTGAAAAAATAGAAAAAAAGATAAAATGGAAGAGAAGAAAATAAGAAAAAAGAAAAAGTAGAGTAGTAAGTAATTTGTGGAAATTATTGTATACAGAATGAAATTATTAACGTAATGACAGAAGCTCTTGTTATTAGCTATCTATTCTATTAAATTGGGAGTATTCCTTTAAGTATGATAGCAGTCTACAAATAAAGTTTTCCAGAAATTCAAAACACTATTACTGATACTATAACTTTTAGGATAAACATACATATATGCCAGTCCTTGAATATGGCAACTGTGTTTGTGGGCATAGTTACAGTTTTCAGACTTCCTGGAAGAAGGAAAATAGGGGTGAGTGTGCCCACACTCTCTCCAAAAAGCCCTGGTGATATCAGGCCCCAAACTTGAGGTGTATGTGAAGTGTGGTCCATGAAGTACATACATGAGTGTGGTCCATGAAGATTGGTGTTCCTGAAATGAATCAGAGTGGGTCAGTATTGAAGTAGGGCCATTGAGAAAATGGTGATTCTGGGTGATTGAGGCAGCAAGCATTGTTTCGGCAGGCCAGGATTTGGCCATCTCTTCCTGAGATGGCCTGCTTTTTGTTGCATGGGCTGGTGTAGCAATAATCTTTCACAATTTGGTTTACATCTCATTGGAGAAAAGACAGTCTCTGGAATTGGCCTGGTTCAGACATGGCATATGGATTTGTTCTTCTTTATCTTTATTTTTGTCAGATTCATTATGCCAGCCTTTCTAACCAGGGGTCATATTCTACTTTTGGTCCCCAGGATATTTATAGTATAGAGGGACATATCTAAAAATTTAAAACTAAGTAATGGGTGAGCGAGCTTACATGAGTGAAAGGAGAGCTCCCCCCCAAAAGAAAAAAAATTAAAATTAAGTGGCCAACTAATAGAATGAGACTGAGTTAGTGAGTACAATAAGGAAACAGGACAGAGGAGACCATGGTTGGGAAAATACTGAGAAATATTTGCTCAGAAAATAGGAATTAACTTTTACCAGTTCCTTAAAAACAGTGGAACTGGTGAATGCCTTTGTTCATGTTACAATCTTGCAGTCCCAAAATGATGGACTATTTTAGAAAAATCATGCTATATTAATATAAGAAATTATTTTGTTTAAACTTCACACTATTTTTCCTATCAAAGTGTTAATTACGGAAATAACTGAAACACAGAACTTAGTATGTGAAAACTTCCTAAATCCTAACACTGACTGAGATACATTTGTTCCAGCTTCTCCTACAATGAATTCCTAGTTTGTGTTTAGTAAAGAACAGTGAACCACTCCATATTTTTCTATTCTTCTTGGCTGCTCAATAATTTCTTTCCAACAGTTTTTCTCTGAAGATTTTTATCCCCTTATGTCTTAAACACATACAGTTGGAATGTGAAATTTTTTAATTTTAAAACTTAAGCATTCATTTGTATTGTTGGAGAGCCAGAAGGAACTTGATTGGTCAGGGATTGAATACAGAGTTTCTCTTTCTCTTCCATACACAGGTCATGTGCACTACCACTTGAGTCACATCCCCTTAAGGTAGCTATCAATTTTCTTAATTTGGTTAAATTAGTTATCTTAATTCACTCTTTTTTAATTTGATCTGGCATCAGCATTTGCCATATTAAGTCTCTCTCTGTCTCTCATATTTTGACAGCTTCTGCATTCTATGATAATTCCTATTCCTATTAGAAACTAAATTTTTTCTTCTTTTTTGGAGGGGAGATCTCTTCTCACTCATGTAAGCTCACTCACCCATTATTTAGTTTTAAATAATGGCTACCTATGTACTTAATTTTTAGATATGTCCCTCTATAAATATCCTGGGGACCAAAAAGGTTAGGTACCTGCATTTTATATCACCAACCCAATTCAATTCCTAGCACCTCATAACGCACTTCATATTTTGGGTACAGCCCTGGAGACCCTTGAAGCCATCATTCATGGGCCCTTTCAATAACCTAAAGAAACCACCAGACCTTCTGGGGTCTGTGGATAAGGACACACACATACATAGGAACTTTCCAGGGATTATTCTGTATACATATTTTCAAATCCATTATGACTTCTCATCTATCACTGGTATTTTAATACCTTATTTCTCTATAATCAATAACCAAAAGTATCTTCCACAAATGCAAAGTCCAACTAAATGTAATTTTACTACACATGAATGTAAATCAGCAATGCCAATAATTTCTTATAAATCCTAACCTTAAAATCACCAGAAAGAAGGGCCCAGAGAGATAGCACAGCGGTGTTTGCCTTGCAAGCAGCCGATCCAGGACCAAAGGTGGTTGGTTTGAATCCCGGTGTCCCATATGGTCCCCGTGCCTGCCAGGAGCTATTTCTGAGCTATTTCAGGAGTAATCCTGAGCATTGCTGGGTGTGGCCCAAAAACCCCCCAAAAAATCACCAGAAAGAAATAAAAATAAGCAATTCTTTGCTTTATGAAAAAAAAAACTAGAACCAAAGAATGTTTAGTTGGGCCTGATTTTGCTTGTTTCGGTGTGTGGTAACAAAAACTGAACCAAGCTTTTCTGAATGCAAAGGATACATTATAGTCTCCTCAGCTACCTCTCTGAACTGAGCCATTTTGTTTTTATTGATTTATGGGTCAAAGGGGGTGATCTTTATTCTTGCTAAGGGAATTCTTTTTGATGGTGGTCAAATGCTCAAGAGTGGTACTAGAAATCAGATTTGGGTTATCTGCAATCAAGGCAAGCATCTTTACCCCTGTACTATATTTCTAGTCCTGAGCATTTCCTTTTGTTAGCTATTTATTTCCCTTATTCCACTTCCAGACAAAAATTCAATTAACTACCTCTAAGCTCATAACAAGTACTGAAATAAGTCAAGTATGCTCAACTATGAAAGATTAGGAAAACATGTCTTAACTGAGAGCCACATAAGTCACCCTGTGGCATAGCAAGAGGGCCATAGTTGAGAATTACATAAATAGGGGTTCATAACATGATATCTGGGGCTAAAAGTTGGAATAGATGAGCACAGAAAAGAAATAAGGTATTTTTTCATTTCCTTTTCTTTTTTACTTCCCCTTTTCATTTCTTATACTTCCAACAGAACCAAATTACTGACATCAGCTTGCTCAGTCTCATAATTTGAGGGAGAAAAGTGGACAGTACCAGGACTAGACAGTAAAATGAACATTTAGTGGAAATAAAAATGGATCAGACTTGAACACCAACCCAAAGTCAAGGACAACTGAATCATTACCCAATCTACAACAAGTTATACAAGTGAGGACCAGTTATGCTAGCATCTTGGGGGGTAACGGAGGGAGAAGTAGGATGCATGCTAGAAAAATGAATGGACGGAGGACAACACTGGTGGTGGGAATTCCTCTTCTTCATGATCACTATGTACCTTAAATATTACTGTGAAAGATTTGTAACTCACTTTGTCCACAATAAAAATGAAAAAAAAAAAAAAAAGAAACAAGGTAAAGAGGACATGGTTAGAAAAAGGTTGAGAAACACTGTTTTAGAATAGAAGAATTATTTCTAAGTATTTCAGTATTCACTGTTATGTCTGGCATCATGGTGAGCAGAAGAGATTAGATAACTATCTTTAAAAATGACTACCATTCAATGCATATCATAAAAAAATGGGAAGAGCTATATTCGCCATCCAGCTCTGAATATAACAGCAAGAATAGGTAACTTAATAGAAACATTCATAAAAAGATTTATAAAAATGAATATAAGTATATAGACTATCCATATTGATAACTTTCATTCAAGAAAAATGTATCATAAATGCTCTTAATGTCTTAGAGTTTATTTAAAAAATTGTGGTCAGGGGCCCGGGAGATAGCATGGAGGTAAGGTGTTTGCCTTTCATGCAGAAGGTCATCGGTTCAAATCCTGGTGCCCCATATGGTCCCCCGTGCCTGCCAGGAGCAATTTCTGAGCATGGAGCCAGGAGTAACCCCTGAGCACTGCCGGGTGTGACCCAAAAACCAAAAAAAATTGTATTCAACTGTAGAAAAATAATAATGAGGCCCTTTGGATGGGCTTAGATGGTGATGGATGGTGATGGAGGCCTTTCTCCTATAGCCCAGGACATGTGGCTCTAACTCCCTCCAGCCGGCAGGTCAGCAGGTTCAGGTAGAGGTGAGGAGATCATCCACAAACAGGTTCCAAGAAATATCAACTTTATTCATGCCCTAGCCACCACCTGTGTGGCCTACCAAAACCATTTGTGCTGGATTCTTATTCAGCCCTCCATTGTACCTTTCCCCTCAGCCATCTTTTCCTCTTCCTCCTCCATCCTGCATCCATGCAAATCCCCCTTTGTCCCTGAGGTCAAACTTTTTGTAATCTCCCCAAGACCCCTCTCAGAAATGAGAGGGTCTTTCTTTCTTTCTTTTTTTTTTTTTATTTTGGGTCACACCCAGCAGCGCTCTGGGGTTACTCCTGGCTCCACGCTCATAAATCGCTCCTGGCAGGCATGGGGGACCATATGGGGCACCGGGATTCGAACTGATGACCTTTTGCATGAAAGGCAAACACCTTACCTCCATGCTATCTCCCGGGCCCTGAGAGGGTCTTTCTTGTAGGTAAACTTACACAAAGAATGAGGGGTGGGGTTACATCTGCCCTTTCTTTTTAAATTAAATAAAAACAAAAGAGCATAGGTTCTCTTTTGCATTTAGTTAAAGGCGGGTAATATTTCCATAGCAACAAGGTTTAAAGTGAAAATTAACATATTAGCCTTTTCCAAAATCATCACTTTTCTGCAAAATATACCATACACCTGTAACTTAAAATTTTCTTTTTTTAAAGTGATAATTTTTAATTATTTTTACTTTCCAGTATTTGCTACATACAGTCTTGCCTGAAATTATAAACTTTAGGATTAGTGAGAAATGGATTTTTCTCTTGAGTTTTTAGAAATCATTGAGCCTCGAGAGCGAGTTCAGGAGGTTGCCGACCTACCAGAGTGGGTGGAAAGTGGCCATCCAAGGGAAACTTGAGCCCCTGGAACAGGCCAGAGGGAGTTCAGGAGGGTGCAGACCAACCGGCGCAGGTGGAAAGCAGCCATTCAAGGGAACCTTTGAGCTCCTGAAACAGACCAGGGTGAGCTCAGGAGGGCGCTGAACGGAGCAGGTGGAAAGTGGCCTTCCAAGGGAACCTAGAGCCCCTGGAACAGGCCAGAGGGAGTTCAGAAGGACGCCGAATGGAGTGGGTGAAAAGCGGCCATCTAAGGGAACCTTTGAGGTTTTGGAACGGGCCAGAGTGAGTTCAGGAGGGCGCCGAACGGAGCGGGTGGAAAGCGGCCATCATTGATCTCCAATGACAGACCAGAGATTGAACCTGCACAATCTGGCTTGAAGGAGGTAGCAACTGGCCAGGCTTGACTGAAGAGGAAGGAAGGTCCAAAACTCAGCAACATCACCCTACATACTCACGTAGATCCACACCCTGAGAAGAGACTCAGCCCTACACCATGGTGGCAAAAGCAGGCTGAAACCTGAAGGCACTGCACTCCAAGCCAAGCCAATAAATGCAAAGGAAGATGGTTAAATCAAGGAAAACATTAACAACAGGGGAGATGGAGAGGAATCAGAGCAAGTTCCCAAGTCCACCAAAACGCACAGACCCAAGAGAGGAAGACCTAAAAGCAGCCATGAAAATAGTATTCCAAGTCAGGCTAGAAGATATGAAAGACACACTAGCCAGAGATTACAATAAATCAATAGATGAACAAATGAACTAATTTAAACAAGAATTACTACAAAATATGAAAGACTCCATACATACAGAATTAAAAGAACTTCATAAAACTGTAGAAAGC
>PVKC010019112.1:0-11351 GCA_004027635.1 Crocidura indochinensis
AAATAGATGTCAAAGACAGAGAAGGACCGAAATTTAGTATTTGAGCCTCTCTCTGATCAACATGTACCTGAATTTTTAGTTAAGAGAAACATTAAAACTTTTTCTAAAGAGCAAAAGAAAGCACAAAAGGGCATTGTGCCTGAGTAATAGTCTATGTTTGAGACCAAAATGCAGAAAATAACTTGGATTCAATCATTTTTAATGATAGTAGGTTAATAACGTTTCATAATGAGTGACTAATCGATGCCAAGGGCTCTACCACAATTAATTCCACATTTATCTCAGTAAGTATTCATTAATTGGCTGTGGATTGGCTGACACTCCTTTTCCTCGACAATCTAAAAGCGCTGGTTGACTTTATGAGCAGAATAGCATGGCTTTTGCGATGAACGCCAGATAATTTTGCGTCCAACATTAGTGGTTCAATATTAGTTTGCACAGTTCTGGGGGAAATGCATAATGTTATTAGATTTTAATAGTTCTCAGCTATCCTAGTGAATGTTTCCCAATTGCTCTGATGTCTGATTGTGTATATGCCATAGCAACTTATTCTCAAAATTACATTAGCAAAAATGCTTTAATGTCTATGTCCCCAGAAATCGATGGAAAGGAACTTGGATACTATAGACTCTTATTACAGTGCTCATTGTAAGAATGTTTTAGCAAATTTATGATCTTATAACCCAGGTTTTTTTAGTTTACATTTTATTAAAGATCTCATGATGAACTTTTTATTCATGTCTATTTCCCTGTATTATGAAATGATTGCTAATAACATACTCTCAGAAAAGCAATCATGGGGTCATGGGGTTAAAATCATCTTGATCCATGCTGCCCAAGTGATATGTAAATAGACCTAATCATCTAAAAATCAATGTTATGATCCATGTTGACCCTAAAAAGTGTCACAATAATTTTCATCATTTTATGAGATAGGAAATATTCAGTTGTACTGTCACAATTGAAATAAAACATTTCTGCCTACTCTTCATTAATTCATTTCTGTTTGACTTGTTTCTGTAATGGTTTTTCAGCCAATGACAGAGGTGATGTTTAACCCAGAGATTTTGAATGCCCTCAAACTCTTTCTTTCACTCATTTTAACCATTTCTAGATGACACCATTCCCATAACGCTCCACTTTTACTCTTAGTAGTGTGGTTTTAGGCAAAACTCTACCAGCTATGTCTGTCTTTCCCACTTCTTTCTCCTTGCTGATTAGCCATGACCTTGACTAAAAGACCCTTCCATTTATTTCTGCACTTCCACAGTTTATCCTTGAATTTTCCGCATCTCACAGTTCACTGCACAACAGAACCATCTGGGGGAACTTTTAAACTCTCAATACCCAGAACATTTTACACAATTAAATCAGAATTTCTGGAGGTGGCATTAAACCCAAAGTCAGGCATTGGGGCGCAAGGACCCAGATCCACTCAGGGATTTCATGCACCTGTGATTTGTGCCCCAAAACACACTGGAATGTTTTCCAAATGTGACTGGCACACACACATCACTTTATAAACTATGATGTGATGACAGGTGGCATCAACATAATGAAATTTTCCTGCACTTCATTTTTGTCGTGAAGAAGTAAATTGCATGCGAATAAAGGTTCGTTAAAACACAAACTACAAAGGTTAAGGCCGTGCATTACAATCTCTCAACTTTCTACTTCTAAGCTACAAGATGGAGTCTCCTCCGGGACCTTCCTTTTCAAAAGAATGACAGAAAGCACCATCTGACTCAGATTTGCCTAAGAAATTGTTGGTTATGTTCATGATGCAATATTTGCTTACACTGGAACATCTTTTCTCATCAAAATTCGATTAGCTCTTCTAATCTAAGAGGTAATTAAGATCGTCCAAAAATTAGCGGTAAGGAGGGTTAGCACTTACCATATGGTCCAAGAAATACCATTTCCAGGCGGTTATGTAAAAAAATGTGGCAATACTCATTTGAAAGGATGTTCCTCGCAGCATTAACACAACAGCCAAAAACATGAGATCAACACATATGTCGTCAGAATGAGACTGGATACAGAAGCTCTGACAGGATACTAAAAGTACGAAATTCTAATACCTGAAGAAAAGTCAGGGAGTTAAAGAAAATTGCCAGATGGTCCCACTCATTAGTGAAGCATAAATAAGTGAAAGGGGGAATATCACACACACACACACACACACACACACACACACACACACACACACACACACACACACGATAAAACTAATCCTTAGAGGTTTCTGCAACATTACATGTCCTCACTAGGTGGCACTCTGGACAAAGTCATTAACTACAGACTGCCTCAGTTTCAGGTCCCTAATGACATGTGCTCTAGACAAAAATTCAAGTCTCATTCTGGGGCAGAAATAACTATTCATTCATCCTCGGGATAAAGCACAAGGAGAACAGAATTTATCACCTTTGTGCTAACAGAGAAATAAAGGTATACCCATTTGCACTTATGTGTATGAGCATGCATTGCAACCTTGTTTGGGGACTATAAAACACTGGTTTGTCTCTTCATTGATTTTTATTGCCACTCCTCCTCCCACATCAACCATGATGCATTTTAAAGCACACAAATCCTTACAGGTTTCATTCAACAGGCATGTAGTCTCTGCATTTTCTCTTAAGGCCAAGAATAAATCTAACTTCATCCACTATCCATCGTAGATCTTCAAGAACTGGATTTGTGTTGATGGGTTGAAGCATATAAGCATGATTTGAGAGACAATTCAGCAGTAGCATCAATTGATCTATTCAACAGGAATAGAACTGGGCTCTCTCTGGCCTCAGATGGCCAAGGAGTTGAGTCTACTGCTAGAACAATATACATTTAGCAAAAGTAAAAGAAAAAAACTAGACTGGGTTCAGAAATGTCACCTGGACAGAGTTGTGGACCCAGAAGGGTCTGAGAATGCTGTCGGGAAGCTTCCTTAGAATTTCCCAGAGCAGCTGGTCACTTGTTCTGGCTTCTTGATTGTCAAGGTAGCCCATACCCTAAATTGTGCCCTGTGTCCATCCTTATTCATTGCACACAGGCTTTACCATGGGGATATAGGGATTTGTCTCTGGCATTTGTAGTTCCCTCTGGGGATGAGCTTGGACCCTTTTGCTGTCAACTTGGCACCAGCTTCCTTCAGAAAATAGAGATGTGTCTCTTCACAAAAATTCCATGTGACAAGCAGGGTCCAGTGCTTGATGGGTTTCTGGTGTCTTTGACATTGTCATACACTGATGTTTTAAATTAATAAATGTTTTAATTGAATCACTATGCGATCCAGTTACAACATTGCTCATGACTGAGTTTCAGTCCTACAGTGTTCCCACACCTGTCCCTTCACCAGTGCACAGTTCCTGCCACAAATGTTCCCAGTTACCCCCGCCAAAGGTTCTTGGGAGAGAGTCTCACACCGTGACTGAAGATTTGCACATCTGGTCTACTGGAGATTCTCCTTCCTGTCACCGTCCCCCCACCAGGGTTCAGCTAGACTCATCTTTGTTGGGGTGAATCAGCTCCCCTCATTTCAAGAGGCAGACCCTTCACTGTGGTTCTTTTTCATAAGCTCTGTCCTCTCCTCCAGGATCCAGACCTTTTCAGGAAGTGTTCTTTGCAGCAATCAGGGAAAAAGAGAGAAACACTCAACAAATGCCAACTGACAGCTTTTAGCAGAGACCAATGTCGCAGTCAGATCAGTAAGGATCCTGGGACCATAAAGAGGATGGAACTTCTGATCTCTCTGGGGGAGGCCAGTCCCCACAAGCATCCGATTTTCAGGGGCAAAAACATACAGGTGGGTTAGGGAAATAGAATAGCATGCAGGACTTTTGTCTTGCATGTGGCTGGTCTGAGTTCAATTCCCATATATTGTTCCCTGAGTCCTACCAGGAGAGATTCCTAAGCACAGCCCTGAGTAAGCCCTGAGCACCATCAGTTGTGGCTCTCACACCCCCAAAATTCTAAAAACCCACAGAAGAAACGGAAGTTTGCAGGTTTAGGAAAAAGTTAGAATTAAGACAGCTGGAGAAAACCAAAGCTGATTCTCCCCTTTCTCTCTTCCCTGATCTCAGAGAAGAAGGAGTTTAGAGTCTGCTGGGGACTAGTGGAAACTTCTTCCACTAGTCATGCACTGCATGTTTGACTGCACTGCCCTTGTGTTCTCTGTGTGAGCGCATGGTCCAGTTTCACAGAGCAAAGCAGTACACCTTTTAAGAGCTGTACATCCCATATAGACTCCATGTATATGGCCTTGTGGCCATTTGAGTCAGCCTCAGTCTGCCTCTGTCTCTGACACTCGATGTGCTTCTCTGCATCATCCTTAGGCATTTTTCTCATCCTTCTGAAACCTATTTCAAAGTGAAGTTTCAGCTACCCAAGAAAACAGGAGCAAGCAAAGGGCAGGATAAAGGAAAACATTTGCTCCTTTCAGTGACAAGTAAGTGGGGCCATGGAGTCGGGCGGTGGCGCTGGAGGTAGGGTGCCTGCCTTACCACGCTAGCCTTGGATGGACCGTGGTTCAATCCCTCGTGCCCCATATGGTCCCCCAGGCCAGGGGCGACTTCTGAGCACATAGCCAGGAGTAACCCCTGAGCGTCACTGGGTGTGGCCCAAAAACCAAGTAAGTGGGGCCTTGCATTCATCCAAACCAGATTGGTTCCCCTGCACCACAGAATCCCCAAATATCACTGGAACATTGTGGATGTTTTAGAGAAATAATTCTCAGCACCACAGGGTCTGAGCCTCCCCATTTCCTAAGCCATTACATTAAACTGTAGGTTTAGTTCATTGATTGTCGCAGGGAGTGAAGCCCAAGAATTCCTGAGCATTAATTGGGAGACCAGTTCCCCCAAAATAGAAAACACATACATACACACATGCATATGCTGATTAAGGACCAGTGGTATGGCTTAGAGTCATAGAGTAGATTCTTTACTTGGTCAAAAACCTGAGTAGAACCTCTAGCAGTACTAGCATCGCTGAGAATGCCCCCCACCCAGATCCCACGCACCTCCCTATACAGCCCCTATGAAAATAAAGCAGCACAAATGATGATTAAGTGCCACGACCTCTCAGGAGAAGCTTTCCTCTTGCAACCAACACTTGCCTCTCTGATGAGTGTTGACATTCATACTGATGTTGTTCTAATTTTTCAAATATAAAGACATTGCTCTGAGCCACCCAGATTAGCTTTCCCCTCTAAGTCTCATCTTTAATTCTTCAACAACTGAAAGATAGATTTAAACCCAAATGGGTTTTCACTTGCTAAACAAGACTTTATCTTCTTAAATCTGTAAATTAGTCGTACCGTTCAATGTCTTTACACAGCAGCTCTTACTGCAGAATTTTAGGGAAAAGAGCTGCTTCATTTTCAGAGATTTAGGGTGGCAGAATTTTGTTGCTGTCGAAATGGATATTATTTTTAACTCACTCCAGAAAATCCATTGAACTTGGTGCCATAGACTCAAAACATCAATTTCTTTTTCTGTTTTGTTTTTGTTTTTGTTTTTTTTGGAGGAGGGTCGTGGGAATATCCAGGGCTACATACTCAGAGACCAGTCCTGACTCAGTATTCAAGAGTGAACCCCTAGTTGTGCTCAGGGGATTATACGAAGTGCTGGGGATTGAACCAAGGTTGGCCGTACACAAGGCAAGAATGCTGAAGTTCCTGTACTTATATTTCCAACCCGAAGCATCAATTTTTTTTCGAGAGAGACATGCACATAAGTTCTAACACAGTTACCAAAGTTTGCTTCATATATAAGAGAAGAGAGCTAGAGTTTAGTATATGAGTCCAATGGTTAAGGGCATGCCTATTTTGGGCTCCATTTATGGCACCTCATTACCCTAATAGAGAGTAATACCAGGTAGTGTGGCCTGCACTCCCTGACCATTGAACCACCAGCTCCATATTGCCAGGAGGATCTTCTATTAAAAACAGTAACAAGTAGATAACTTAGATCCAAAGACTATGATACAAGCTTCCTTCCATGTGAAGGAAGCAACAGATTTTGATAATGGAAGTTTCTTGATTCCAGGAGACTTGGTCTTACATGCATCCAACCTATCACAGCCCTTCCCTAGCCTAGAGTGAGTCCCTTTTGTCTGGGAATAGTAAGAGGTAAAATCTGAACCAGTATGTGGTAGAATGGACGAGGCCATTAGGTAAAGAAAAGCCACCAGACAAAGCAGAGTTCTATATCCAGATCTCTTCTGATTGCTCCTTCCAGGAAAGACACCTTTTTTTTGTCCTTCTTGCCATTTGCCGCTTGGTTTACTGCGATTATATAAGAAACCCCAGGATCCTCTTCAATCCCTCTTTGAACTTCGGCTAGTTTGAGTTATTCTTCCATCACACTGAAAAGAAAAGAAAAAAAAACTCATGACTAAACGTACCATCAAACCGAAAATATACCAACTATTTGACTTCAGAAATGTCAGGGCTGTGTCAGAATTTTCATTTCTTGGTAGAAAGAGGCACACTTCTGGGATAGAGCCACCAAAGGATCCCTACCTTAAAAGGGCTCTGTGAGATCTGAGCAGGATGGAAGCGGCAGAGGATGGCCTGGTGGCCAACCAGACATTTACTTAAAAGGAAAGTGCTGGCACTTCTGCATAGGCTCACAGCTTGGTCCTGGAAAATGCTAATAGAAATCCAGACTCCATCCTGAGCTGAGTTATTGGGTGACCCCAGAAAAAGCTATGCTAAGGCACTTGTGAGATTCCACCCAGACTTTGGAAGGAGCAGGATATACATATACATACATACATACATATATATATATATATATATATATATATTTCCAAAATAATGGGCCATGGGCCATGGGAAGCCTGATCATATTTCAACTTGTCAATAACAATCAAACTCTCTTAGACAAGAAGGAATAGTGACAAAATAAATGGTTCTGTCCTTTTTATTTTTTTTCCTCCTGGCTATAAATCTTAAAGTTCAAGTTATGACATTCAAAATACTCTACAATTCAATTCCTCCGAAGGGATCCCAGCTTTTTAGAATCAGGTTCTTCTGTAGCCAGAAGAAAGCAGGCAGGGGAGAGGAGGCAGGAAAATGGAGAGGCAAGCTGGGAGATAATGTTCTCCTGTTAGAAAGCAGATCTAAGAGTGGGGGGTTGCTTGACTCCCTAGGGTAGCGGATGCAAGAACAATCTCCTGCCGAGGTAGACCTGATTTTCCAGACAGAGAAGTCATGTTTTCTCCCCAGCAAGAGAAGCAGAGAAAGAACTGGTGAGAGAAAACAGTCAACATTGCAGCTTGTCCTCTCTCCTGTTAAACATCCCTATAAGGGGAGGGAATGTTCCCTCTCTTGCAATGCCATTGTGGTGGTTGAATTGTGTTTCACCCCAAAGTCCTGTCCAAATGGGATAGCTGAATGAAAGCCTGTTTAGAAATTAATTAGTCTTCACAGAAGTCATTCTGCAAGCATCTTAAGATGCTTGGATTTATGGAGGACTCTACATCCACTGACCAGCATGCTTGTCAGAAGAAGATAAGACACAGAGACACTGATGGGAATGAAGATCTGTGAAGAGAGAAGCAGAGATGGACATCAAAGTACTATAGACAAAAAATGCTCAGAGACCTCCCACCAAATAGGAAACATTAGGCAAAGTGCCCTTCCTGGAGCTCTCAGGAGAAATATAGCCCTGGAGAACCTTGAGCAGTATTAATGTAAGTCTATAGTTTCAAGCCACTCATTTTGAGGTTATTTGCTACAGCAACCATCAGGTCATGTAGCTGGCCCAGATTTAATACCTAGCAACGCATATGGTTTCCCAGCTTGCAAAGATTAATATATGAACACCAAGTCATAAGTTAGCCCTATGCTAACTCCCTTCAAATAAAAAAAATAACCAAACAAAAAAAGCAAAAAAACAAAAAAAGCAAGAATTCCTAGTAAGAATCCATTATTAAGACAAGAATGCACAATAAGAATCCATCATTAAAAGTAGCAAAAAAGCAAGAGGGTGGTGCAATATATGTTTTTACCTACTGATAACTACTCAACCCAAAAAGATTTCTCAGTCTGAGAAATCCACCTTCTGGTTTCTCTTTTCTACTCTCTTTTACTCCAAATCTGCTGTGTAATTTCCAACCCTGACTCTTTTCCAGAGGTTGGTGGACATCTGGGTGGTGGATAGCACTGTGAAAGCCACAGTGTTTTGTTCATCATCCTACTTGTAATGGAAAGAGCTTGCAAGACCTCTCTGTTCCTGCTCATGAGCAATTGTTCACAGCAATAGGTCTAGACCATGTAGTCTACACCCATTGTTTTGTTGTGCTTTTTACCTATGGCCTGGACCCAAATGGCACCGAGTTTTGAGATGATGGAGAAGAGGAGAAGCAAAGTAGCACTCCACTTTGATGCTAACAGACCCCCTCATTATGCCTTCACTTATAGAAAGGAAGCTAAAACTGAGAGTACTGAGGATGGAGAACTAAGTAGTGAAGGTGCCAAGATGCACCCCACACCGATTTGTATCTCATTCGAGATACAACTCTCCTGAGAGTTGAACAGGAACTTTCCTGGCTCCTCCTTTGTCTCCTATGAACCCTGGAAGCAGCCTCAGCCCCTGTCTTAATCATGGAGTAGGAGGATGCATTGGAGAGTTGACAGAGTCTCTGTCGCCAATAGCCCCTCTATAGTTCTCTGAATGGACAGTCTATTATGGGTGACTCAGATGTCCAGTAAAGGTTTGAAATCCCCCAGTTCACAATGGCTTGGGACTAACACAAAGCCTCTAGAACTTAGAAAGATATTTCTCTGACTCTGTAGTTCCTTCTTACCCAGACTGCTTGGCACCTTTAATCTCTCTTCTGTGCATTTTTTTTCATGGTTATTCAAAAGCGCACATACAAGTCCCTAGTTACACCAACCCTACACCACTTCAGATCAGCACCCACCCTGTGAACCACAGTGTGGGGACCAGAAAAGTGAAGTGTTGTCCCTCTTTGGGGTATTGAGTAAATTCCTTTACATAAACATGTTATTTAGGTTTATTTTTTGTAGATTATTAATGCCTTAATTTCTTTTTATTTTTCATTATTTATCATATTATGTTGTGATAATATTTATTTTATTATTTGTTGATTGTTTGGGGGTCACATTGAGCCTTTATTTAGGCTTAACTCTAACTCTGAACTCAAGGATTACCCCTGGTGGTGTTTGAGAATGCAATCTGGGGGGCCCAGGAGATAGCATGGAGGTAAGGCGTTTGCCTTTCATGCAAAAGGTCATCGGTTCGAATCCCGGTGCCCCATATGGTCCCCCATGCTTTCCTGGAGCAACTTCTGAGCATGGAGCCAGGAGTAACCCCTGAGCACTGTCGGGTGTGACCCAAAAAAAAAAAAGAGAGAGAATGCAATCTGGGATCTGGGATCAAAACCTTATTGACATTACCTGCTATACTATCTCCTAGGCCCTAATTATTTTTAAATTGCTGTCTTTTAATTGAAGTAATAATGGTTTATGGGTTTCAGGTATGCATCACTATATATATAATTATATATTATATGGATGAATAGTAGAATAAGGTAGTTCACAACCAAATATCTAATTCTGTCCTTCACTAAAAAATCGATCCCTGGGCCCAGCACAGTGGCGTTTGCCTTACAAGCAGCCGATCCAGGACCAAAGGTGGTTGGTTCGAATCCCGGTGCCTGCCAGGAGCTATTTCTGAGCAGACAACCAGGAGTAACCCCTGAGCACTGCCGGGTGTGGCCCCCCCCCAAAAAAAATCGATCCCTTTTACCTGATTTACCCTAACTAGTAAATGTTAGTATTATCTTATAGTCTAATTGTTTTATTTCTTTATGCTTCATATATGAATAAAACCATACAGTAACTGTCATTTCTGGTGGATTTGGATATAAATCACATGCTTTAGGCCCTCTTACATCCTCTTTAATCCTTCTCTCTGATTGACAAAGAAACATGGTAGCTGGTACTGGAGTGACCAACACCAACAGTAAGGAGAATGTGGAAAAAAGGCACTATACATTTTTGATCAGCAAGCCAGAAAGATCAAAATTTTCTACCATAGACCATCACACCACCTAGACTGTCTGCTTCCAGACTCTTCTAAGTGAGGATGACCTCTTTCTCTTCTTTGAATTATTGCTATGTGGGAGTTGTATCACAGAACTGAGCCAACTCCTACTAATGTCCTTTAGCTTTTTTTTTGAACTTACAACAAAGAGCTTGACTGTAGAAGCCATGAAAAATAGCAGGGCAGTCAATTCTCAAGCCATCTTTTATTGTCTTCTATTATGAGTCTCAAGAGAGATAGTGTAGAGTTTGCTTTATGGTCTCACCACACTAGGATCCATAGAAAGCACTTCCGTGATAACCATAGACTTCTACTCCTCATCATACTCTGGCCACTACAACTCATTTTCACCAACAGCAGCTAGAGCTGGATGAATTGTCTCCTTGATCTGCTTAAGTCTTTGTCATAGACTCCCATAGGCTCTCTTCCTTCATCTTTGGTCCAATTACTCCAGTGGAGAGAAGGATGATCCCAAATGATATGGTTGTAGCTATTGATTTCTTTGCAGTGGGGCACATCATCATCCAGACAAATTTATTATTCCACTTTCAGTGCAAGGACCACGGCTCTTGGAGAGCCAACCAACCAATGTCTGCCTTACTAATGAAAAAGCTGATGTGGGGAATAAAGACATCCTGGATTTGATTTCATTCTACGCTTGTGTTGACATAAGGCTAAAAATATATTTCATTCACTTGAGACCTGTAAGTTTTTCATGTCAATTAGATTCACCCCATGACTTCAAGCTAAAGAGCTAAGTGTGAACAATATTAACAAAGCTTAAAATTAGAAGATTATGATTTAATATGTGGTTCTCCCCACTCAAACCAGCTTGGGCTAGAAATAAAAGTTTTAAAGACTAAATCAATTAAAATCTCTTGGGCTCTGAGGTTAACTCTTTTTCTCTCCTTCCTGGATCAGTAGTTCTTATCTGAATACTGTTTGCTTTTCTTCTTCCTCATCTCTTTTCTCCCTCTTCTTCCACACTTGCCTTAGGTTTTCTCTTTTGTACTACACTTGATCTTAGCCAAAAGGCCGAGAAGCAATAGATTTTCTCTTTTGTTATGGTTCTTTTTCTCATGACTTCTACTTGTCTTTCTTATTCTTTTCTCCTCTTCCTCAGTTTTCTTTTCTTTTCTTTTTTTTTGTGGTTTTTGGGTCACACCCGGCAGTGCTCAGGGGTTACTCCTGGCTCCATGCTCAGAAATTGCTCCTGGCAGACACAGGGGACCATATGGGGCACCGGGATTCAAACCGATGACCTTTTGCATAAAAGGCAAA
>PVKC010019113.1:0-19252 GCA_004027635.1 Crocidura indochinensis
TTTTTTTTTTTTTTTTTTGCTTTTTGGGTCACACCCGGCAGTGCTCAGGGGTTACTCCTGGCTCCATGCTCAGAAATTGCTCCTGGCAGGCACGGGGGACCATATGGGGCTCCGGGATTCGAACTGATGACCTTTTGCATGAAAGGCAAACGGCTTACCTCCATGCTATCTCCGGGCCCCCATATTACTAGTTTTATCATTACATGACGAATACTATTTATAAAATATTAATACAATATTGTAATAAAATGAAATAATAGTTCTTAAAATTTTAACAGTAATATTAACATTATATTAGTGTTGACATATAACTAGTGCTATTCACAACTGAGTTTGCTAATATCCCTTATACTGTATCATGTTCAATATTTTTCAGATATTATAATGTATTTATAGCATTTAAAAATGTACAAGCAATTCAATTGACATTTTATTGAACTATTTTTATTGTGTGGCCTTATTTCTGTTTAATGTTAACTGCAGATGTGGCTTTCACCTTGCCCATAATAGCGGGAATTCCCTTTCATGTGTCATGTTGTCAAGTTTTCATCACCATTATCTTCTTCAGTATTGCCCACAGATGAATAGTAGCCTAACCCTTGTGAAGTAGCCACTATGATTTGTGAAAGTATAGACAATTCTTTAGCATTTTAGTTTTAAAGTTAGTTATATTGCCAGATTTGCAACATGCATGCTGGGTGAGCAAGGGTGTGTCACAAAATGTTATGGTTCAGTACCTAGTGCTGTAAAATATTAATTAGTATTGATTTGTTCTCTGGGAAAAGCAGTGCATCTGTATAAAATATTATATCATTGTTTTGTTACATGAAAAGTTATGTCTCTATAAAAACTCACTTCCCCTGGGAAATAAAGTTTCCATGTGGAATGTTTTCTTAAAGCTGAGCTATATTAGGTATTTAAATATGAACGTTATCTCATTTCCAATAGTTTTGTATTTCCTAATTATCTTTGTTTTTAAAGTATTTAATATTGTGTTTAATAAAATCACACAAAAAATAAAATATGATGTCACTAAATTTCAGTATATTTTTATAGAGTAGTATATTCTAGCTCCAGAATTTACTTTAGGCATTGAAGTCTTATATTTAATGGTGCATGATAATATAGGTAAAGGGGTTTAGAGATAATAAAACAATAAAAAAGTTTAAACAATCGTGTTGGGTTACACCTTATTTTATCGAAAACAAAGATCATTCCTGGTTTCATTGTATTTGTTTGTTTACAATTCAATTTCACTCAAAACAAAGATTGTCTTATTTGTAAACTTGGGTGCATTTACTGCTTCACCCAGCGGTGATCTCTCTACTCAATAAAACAGCAGTTCTGTCAGGCAAAGGAGGCTCCATACTAGGGAGAAAACTACCAGACTACCAGACTATAAGTGTTTCACACTCAGTCTGGTCTGAATTATTTTTGATTCAGACTTGATCACCAGGGCTTGGAGATATGGCACATGAGGTGATTTTACAACGATAGGACAATAATACATTGAAGTAAGGATTATGAGGAAATATATGGTATTCACAAATTTGGAAAATCCCAAAAGTTTTAAAAATAAAAGTGATTACCATTAGAATTGAGTTAATTTTTTGGGTGGACCATAACCAATGTTGTTGAGGGTTATCTCCTGCCTCTGTGCTTAAATGCCACCAATCCTGGTGGAGGTTAAGGGTGTCACACCTGGTGCTGGGGATTGAGCTATGATCAATCACATAAAAAACAAATACCTTAACCCTGTATTATCTCTCCACTGATTAAATTACAGTATCTTTTAAAAGATCTAAGTAAAATAGTGATATAATTCATGCATAAAATTAAACTGAAAAATGAATGATTCAACTTACCACAAGAGAACATCAGTTCAAAGAACCAACTTCATTTGAGAATGGTTTATATATAGTATTTGTCTTGTAATATCTTAAAGACATGACTACAAATGTTTGAAGACTTCCAAGCTTGTAAAAAAAAAAAACTGGTGGATGCTTATAAAACCATAAACAATGACCTTTTTTCTTGTCAGTGCTTCCACACAGAAATATTTTGCATCATTAATGGAGAAAGGTCAGTAACTTTTTAGGGAAGGGAGTTTAGTGATCATGATAGCTTGCATTACACAATGAGAGACCTAAGTTTGAATTTTGACAGCCCTATATTTCCTTCTCCAACAAGCACCACTTTTGTGACCTCTGGTGGTCCCAATGCTTTTCTGTGATTCCTCTTTTGTCCCCAAGTACAGCTGAGCCTAAAAGAACTGCACTTTCAGACCTGTCTTGTATGTGTGGCCCAGTCAGTTAAATATCACTGGAGTGGTCCCTCTGGATCCTTTAAATACTGCCAAGGAGACTCAAATTAGTGACTTTTACTTAATGTACAAATTTTAATTTCTTTCTTTTTTTTTTTTTTTTTTTAGTTTTTCAGCCACACCCGTTTGATGCTCAGGGGGTTCTCTTGGCTAAGTGCTCAGAAATTGCCCCTGGCTTGGTGGAACCATATGGGATGCCAGGTGATCGAACCTCGGTCCTTCCTTGGCTAGCACTTGCAATGCAGACACCTTGCTGGCCCCTTAATTAATTTCTTAACATTTGTAATTTATTCTATATTTTTCATCAATGTCTTATAGTATTCAGTTTTTATATATATTTCATCTTTGAAAATTAAGTTTTGTTAGAGTCAGTGTTATGCTAAATTATATTTTCTAAATTCCCTTTTAAATTGTTTATTGTTTATATAGAGAATAAAATTGATGTTTTCATTGTTCTGCAACTTTACTGAACTTTCTTATTATTTATGACATAATTTTTAGCAGAAGTCTTAACAGTGTTTAGTGACCCAGGGTCACTTCAATGATATCCTAACTAGTAGTGAGGTCCTGACATCTTAGTACTAGCGGTCTAATATGGTGCTGCTATAAACCAATTGGTGGCCATCAGAGCCCAATGGTCTTGTACGTGGGAAAATACGAACATACTTTAATATATATATATATATATATATTAAGTATATATACATACTTTAATACTTTTTGGCTCTCTCCCTGATTATAATCATTTTTTGTCCCCCAATTCACAATATAGACCAGACAAAGTGTCTGGGTTGAGGTATACATGTTGTACATTTACTGTACCTCCTCTTTCTATACAGTCAGTGTAAAGAACACAGCCTGCGTAAGAATTTGGGAGGCCTTTTATTTACTTTCTTTTTTTTTTGATTTTTTAATATATATATATATATATATATTTATATAAAATCCATCACCAGTGCAGCATTTCCATGACCAGTATCCCAAGTGTCCTTCCTCCCCACCCCATACCGGCCTGTACTCTAGATAAGTTCCCTCATTCAGTCACATTTTGTTATGATAGTTCTCAGTGTAATTATTTTCATGACTGCACTAAACAATCCCTGTGGTAAGCTTCATGTCAGGAGCTGGACCCTTCAGTCCTCCTCTATTTTGTTTCTGAGAATCACTACACAAATGTTTTTCATTTTTCTCAAAACCCATAAATGAGTGAGACCATTCTGTGTTTATCTCTCTCCCTCTGACTTATTTCACTCAGCATAATAGATTCCATATACACCCATGTATGGGAAAATTTCATGACTTCATCTCTTCTGATGGCTGCATAATATTCCATTGTGTATATGTACCATAGTTACTTTAACCATTCATCTATTGAGGGGCATATAGGCTGTTTCCAGAGTCTGGATATTGTAAACAACGCTGCAATGAATAAAGGTATGAGAAAGGGATTTTTGTATTGTATTTTTGTGTTCCTGGGATATATCCCTAGGAGTGGTATAGCTGGATCATATGGGAGCTCAGTTGATTCTAATCTTTTGACAGTTATTTTGTTTTCTTTAGAGTTTGCTACATATAAAATCATGTCATCTGATGAAAAAATTGAACTTTATTATTCTGATTTGAATAGCTTTTATTTTTTGCTTACTTGATTTGGCTTGGACTGCAAGTACTATGTTAAACAGAGGCTATGAGAATGGATATCTTGCTTTTTTTCCCATTAGCAAAAACAAGTGTTTACTGTTTCATCATTGAGTGTGAGCTGCAGACTTTCTATTGGATTTGATTTTGTTGTAGTACAGTTATTATTTGTCTAATTTGTTCAGCTTATCATTAAATTGTTTTCTTTAACTATTAAGGTGATTTTATAATTTTTGTCATCATGTCATTAATGTATTACGTATGTTTATTGCCTGATGAATGTTGAGCTATCCTTGGATCTCTGAAGTTCAGCTCACACCTGAACTTGTGTCATCATGGTGACAAATGTTTTGCTTGTTTATTTTGGGGCCATACTTGGTGACGTTCAGGGGTTACTCCTGTCTCTGCGCTCAGAAATTGCTCCTAGCTTGGGGGACCACATGGGACATCGGGGGGGATCGAACAGTGGACTGTCCTAGGTCAGCTGCATGAAAGGTAAACACCTTACCACTGTGCCAAATTTGTAACATTTTTTAAAATTAGATCTGCTAATATAATATGCTGCAGTATTTATTGTATTGTTAATGTCATCTGCAACTATATTATAGAGTCCTGGGTAATAATTCTTTTCTTATTTCTTTATTTGGCTGTTCTCTGAGAATGTGCTAATCTTGTGAGCAATGTTTTGAAAGTTTTCCTCCACTGATATTTTTGGGAGCAGATTCTGAGTATTTGATAGCTATGTAAGTGTTTGATAAATTTTACATGTGAAGTCATTTAGATCTTGATTTTTTTATTAAAAGTACATTTAATTGTCAATTTTATAGCTTTGTTATATTGATATGGTCAGATTTATCTTTATAACTAAGTCTTGTAAATTTTATGCCTTTTAGAAATTATTCATATTTTTACATTATCAAATTTTATTCATCAGAACAATTACTGTCTCTTACTCTGTATTTGTCTTTGTATGCTCTCTGTAGTTTAATACTTCCTCTATGATATTTCATTTGTTTCTTTGAATACAAAGGAGTCCCCTCTCTTACTTTAGCTAAGAGTTTTTTTTAATAAAGTGTCTTTTACTTTTACTAATATTTTCTTATTAGTTCTTGTTTCAACTGAAACATGTTTTTTTTATTTCTGCTACTAACTGTGTACTGACTATGCTACTTTTGTAGTCACTTTAAAATTTAAAATAGTAGGTTGGAGGGTGCGAGAGGCAAAAAGAAAAAATAATTTAAATTGTGTTACTTGAGATATATCTTTTTACTTAATGTGTGCATTTATTATTAATAATATTTAATATTATAATGTTTTTACTATTGATATAACATTTATCCTAATGATTGAAGTGAAGATTGAAATGTACAGTTGAGATTGTAATATAATTTACTCTTTTTTGTTTGTTTTGGTTTTTGGGCCACACTGATTGATGCTCAGGGGTTACTCCTGGCTATGCACTCAGAAATCGCTCCTGGCTTGGGGGACCATATGGGATGTCGGCTTATCAAGCTGCAGTTCTTCCTAGGCTAGTGCGGCAAGGCAGATAGATGTCTTACCACTTGCACCACTGCTCTGGCCCCTATAATTATATATATACGTGGTATATCACTCTATTTATTTAGTACTATATTCAGTAATAGTTTAATTTTCTCATATATTCTTGTATATATGTTGGACTTGCATGTCTTAAATTAATTTGCTAGAAATTTGGGACAGCATTTTAATTTGGGTGATGGTACTGTAACTAAATTACAAATTCAATTCTAGGTTTGTAAAAAAAAAATGCTTCTAGAGACATTTATCCCTAGACCCTAGAATTAACAACACTATTTTCTGGGGCTTAAAATGAGCATTTTACTTCCTCGAAGTACTTGGAGCTCTAGTGCTACTTACATGTAAGTGCTGGAAACAACTACATTTAATAGCCATTATTAAATCTATAGTTGTATATATTTGATCACTTTATTCTCTGAGGCTTCACAGTGACCAATGGTACCAAAATTCTGAACTGGATTATTTCAGTGTTCATAGTCAGTTCCCAGGTGTGTGGGTATCTGCCATTCTAGATTCAAGCTTTTGTTTACTTTTTTCATATATTTTAATTTATAGCTATTTTGGCAAGATAAAGAACAGGTGGGAGTGTAATTAGCTGGGTTATGGAAGTGCTTTTGAATTTTTAGCCATAACAATTAAAGATAGTTCAGATATTTTAGCATTAGTTTGCCCACTAAATATGACTCTGGTCTTAGACTCCTTAGAAACTACACTTTTACCCAGATCCTACAAAAAGCTTTTTAAATTTTTGTTATAAAATTATAGTTTTTGTGCTTGGATTTAATGGTGGACCTCCAGTTATACCATTTTACTATCATATATCCTCACATTTTCATTTATAGATAAAAGAAGCTAGAGATAAAAAATGTTAAATATATATATATATATATATATATATATATATATTACACAGAATTAAGATGAGCTGTGATTCAAATGCTGACAGTTTAGTTTCATAGCCAATACAGCTGTTTAAAGCATCATTAAAGAAAAGGTTTTTAGTTTATTTTTTTCTTTTTGGGGTCACATCTGGCATTGCTCAAAGCATAGTCCTGTTTCTGTGCTCAGGGATCACTCCTGGCATTGCATGAGAGACCATATTGGATACTAGGAATTAAATTTCAATTGACCACCTGAGTGGCAAATGCCATATCCTCTGTACTATCACTTTAGCCCCAAAAGAAACATTTATTTTTCTTTAGTTATGAGACTAAGGAAGTATGATAAAGAATATCATGGGCTAGTGAAAGAAAGACATTGTAAAAAACAGTCAAAGTTAGCTTAATTTTGAGACCAATTGGTGTATGTCAGGTAATATCTAATTAAATTTTCATTTTCAGAAAAATTTTAAATTTGTTGTGGACATTGAAACTTTAGATAAAATTTCTTTAAAATAATTCGACTATAATTTATATATATGTGTTAAAACATATGTACAAATTTTCATACAGGGTATCCATGAATACTTAGAGTACATGTACAACAAAATCATTGTGCTAAGCTATATTTACAAACATTTTTATAAGCATATAAAGAGTTTGTATTTCTTCAAAAAAATGATTATCATTATTATATATTTTTTTGTATTAGAAAATTCTAGGTTATATATGTTAAGAAAACCTTTAAGAGAAACAAAATTAGCAATATAAGTTAGATTTTTAATCTTAAATAAATTTATAGTCCTTTTAGTAATTTAAGATATTAGAAAACAGGATTTTAATAAGCACTTCGTAAGACATTGAAAAGTTCTTCCTTTAAAAAAGAAATAATAATGTAAACAATAAAACATTACATAAAATGAGCCTGAATTTTTCATATTAAATTAAATTTTTCATATTACATTAAATTTTTTCATATTAAATTTTTCATATTTTTTCACATTTTAAATAAAATAATGACACAGTATCATATTTGTTGCATTTGTTACTAATTGATAAGCATGAATAAAAATACACATGTAAAATTTCAAATATTTAAAAATTCAATAATAGAATGTAAATAATTTCAACACATATTGATAAATAACCTAGAAAGCATAAAACACCAATAAGTATCTACTAAGTTTAATTGTTTAAAAAAATCAGTCATTATTTATTGCACTTTAATATTTTTCTTGGAAGTATACATGTTTTCTATCTTTTAGTAGAACAAAACTGTATGCATAAAAAGCATATAAAATATTGGCAAATATACCAATTATTTATAAAGACATTACTTATAAATCAGGGCTATGCATTTTTCGACATTGTAAAAACTGAGTATTTATGTAAAGTAACTGACATTTGGTATGTACTGATTCAAAGTATTTCTTTGCACTTGTTTCTAACAAACATGCCACATCAAATATGGGATCAAAATCTAAACATATTTACAGCAGTGTCTTTAGATCATTGTTTTGCATTCCTGTATATTTTCTGCTCCATAGATTTATCTTGACAATTGGCTTTTTGCTCTTTAGTGCACATATTTTACTGATAGTACTTATCGATTTCCAACATCCTTACCAATTTGATTTTATATTGAATCCAGTTTATCAATATAGCCTTTTATAAAATAATTGAAAACTTGCAATAAATTTGTCAGAAATATTTTTGCTAATGTACTAAGTACATGCCTAACTGACACATACAAGAAGAATGAGGCTCATAAGCTACAGACATGAATTTCAAGAAGCAGAGTGAGGAGATATGAAACTATTTGAAGACACAGTTTATGTGAAGCTGTATACTAGGCACTTTCAAGGTCAAAAATATGTGGGCAGATGGATAAATATCAATTAGATAGAAATAATGACCTGCTATAATTCTAATTAAGTTAAAGAGTACATTCTATGATAAATGGTAGTTCATGGAGAAAATAATTAGCACAGAAAAGAATAAGATAAATAGAAATGTAAATGAATGTTAACTTGGAATGTAAAAGTAAAATATGTATGAAAGAAGATCATAAATAAGAAAAAAATTAATTCCAGAAGGTAAGCATACTGAAAAAATCAAGGGATGAATATACTCATAAAGTATTTGAAAAGTAGGTTATCATTTGGACTGAAGCAGGACATGCTTTAATCTATTCATCAATAAATATTCATAAAGTACCCCTCCAACATTGTTCTAGTGTTCATTATACTTCAGAGAAAACACAATTCTATTATAGTTTAAATCAGAGGTGGTGAACAAGTTCAACAAAAAGAGCCAAAATTTTATTCTGTGAGAGTCAGAGAGCTACACCATGCAGTGACTTGCCAAAACAGACAAATATTCGCACAAAAGCATATAATTTAAACAATAATATATTAAACACATATTGCATTTTGCCATTTTAAGTGAGGGTCAAAATCCTGTTCACCACCCCAGGTTTAAATAAAGAGTGGTAAAAGCTAACAAAACAAACTAACAAAAACTTGGGAAACAAGTGATTAATACTGCTGAACAACAGTAGGAATATTAGGGCTGTAAAATCAAGCTCTATAATATTTTCCAATTCATTAGTTAATGTCATTCACTACACTTAAAATAGAGCCATTTTACCATCATTTGTTTTCTGGCATGTTCATCATTACTCATTCTAAATTAATCTTAGCGAAGCTTGTTCTGAGTTCTTTGTTGAGTTATTTGTTCTGATCTCACAACTCTGTGTATATTTTATATTTCTTATGTGATTTTGTATAATATATGTGATATTTTATATTTTTATCCTTAACTATATTTCTTTGTATATAAAGACGAACTTGTATTGTCTTCTAAATTATTATGAAAGAGAAAATGCAGCTAACTTTTATATTTATAAGTTTAGGCTATGGTTCATACCCAAAAGGCTATTCTCAGACCTATCTATGCTTGGGGTTTGCACAAGAGCTTCTCCAAGGATTACAAAATGGTAGGACATAACCTTCAATATGGAAATGTAATGCATGCACCTCAGTCCTCTGATCTATTTCTTAACTCAAACTTATTTTGGTTATTTTTTGTTGCTGTTTTCATTTTGAAGTCACATCTGGCAATGCTCAGACCTTATTATTGGTGAGTTCAGCTGATCATATAGGGTACAGAGATTAAACCTGGGCTGGTTGCATGCAAGGTAAACAATATAACCACAGCATATCACTTTGCCCCTCAACTTCTTGCTTTTAAATTTCAAACCATATTTAGCAAAAGATGAGAGACAATATGATGAACTCTTTAATAAAAGCTATACAAGGAAATTATATATAAATGAAATAAATTATTGTTACATAGCAACCATTCTTAACACTTTTTATTCTTGAATTTAAGATAAATGGAAGATTGTCAGAAATAGTAAAAGCTTCCCTTTCCAAACTGAGGAAATCAGTAAAACCCCAAAATTTTGAGCCACGACATAATTCTGTACAAGATTCTTAAGCATATGGTTTTTGTGCTCTCAGGAATGTTGAGAATGCAAAAGTCAGCATGAATTCACTAGAAACAAGTCATTTCTAACAAGCCTCATTTCCTTTTTTGAGCACATTATTTAGATCCTAGGTCAAATGATTACTGAATATATAAGCTGAGTACTTGTCAAAAATACCTCATGATCTTCTTATAGATAAGAGTTAAAATTATGTCTATTCTAGAGGAGGTAAGTGGCAGATAACATGAAGAATATGCATAGGTAGATTATAAACTGGATGAAGTTATTGTTAAATAAAATCTTTATTAGTTTACTAATTCTAACTGTACTTACAAATGTAAAAGAATAAAGTGAAAAAATTATAAAATAGACTTGCTCAATATTTGAGTTTAATACATTTTAATTTGCTCAAATATTTGAGTTTAATACATTCTACTTCATTAAAACATAGGATAATGTTTTGATTTTAATTTCACAAAAAAATTAGAGACATAGGGGAAGTGATAGCACAGCGATAGTGTGTTTGCCTTGCACACAGCCCGATCTAGGTAAGACGGACCTTGGTTTGATCTCCATGCGTCCCATATGGTCCCTTAAGCCAGGAACAATTTCTGAGTGATAGCCAGGAGTGACCGCTGAGCGTTACAGGGCGTGCTCCCCCCACCAAAAAAATTAGATAAATAATATGCTTGTTTACTTATACAAATAATTTACATGTTTAGTTATGCAATGCACTCCTTCAGACCTCTCAGTGGTCATCAACTCGTGGTTCCAAAGGCTCATGTGTCTCTTTTGAAGCTTTGCAGCAGCTCGACAGCATGGGGGCAGGCAGCGGTATCACTTAAATATTTTAAATAGCTATTAGTTTGCACAAATATATGTTTTACATTGTTAAGTGAAAAGGTCCTTTTTTTTCCTTCAGATCAACAGCTAACTGCACGATCCTGTATATAGCATTAAGATAAAAAACAATGTATGCAGTGCTATATTGGTTTTAAATGTGGAGATGGTTTTGAGGCTCCCAGGGTATTTTTTCCCTTCAGAAAAAAGTCCAAGTGACTCTTTAGGTCTTAAAGGTTGTCGACCCCTGCAGGTGTTAACAGTAGCTCCTACAATTTCCTAGCAAAGTGTATCTTTATAAAAAAAAATTAGTGACTTTTGGGGGGCCAGAGTGATGGCACAGTGGTAGGTTCTTAGCCTTGCACGTGGCTGACACAAGACGAACCTGGGTTCGATTCCTGCGTCCCATATGGTGCCCCGAGCCAGGAGCGACTACTGAGCACATAGCCAGGTGTAACCTCTGAGCATTACAGGACGTGACTCTTCCATCCCAAAAAAGGCAAAAAGAATTAGAGAAATAATATGCTCAGACACATTGTGACATCACATAGTGTGATAAAAGCAACAAAGAAAGTCCAGGCAGGAAGGTCTAAGGATACGATCACATTTTTTGAAGAGAGAGACTTCAAATTCATCTATAATTTAATATCTTTTCTCCTAATACCACAAAGCACCAAGGGTGCAGACCTATTGATCCCCAGAACCATTGGATCCTAGCAACCCCAAATTACTTGGTTATCAACTCAAACCATCAGGCTCATACTTCCTGACTGAATAATACCAAGACTGACTACTGAGTGACACACTCCCCTACAAAAGACAAAAAGAAGTACATCCCTCAAAAAAATTTAGTGAAGTCTTATACTCTACACTAGAAAAAAAAAAGATTATGTGAAAAAACATAACAATTTTTTTTTTTTGGTTTTTGGGTCACATCCGGCAGTGCTCAGGAGTTACTCCTGGCTCCATGCTCACAAATTGCTCCTGGCAGGCACGGGGGACCATATGGGGCACCGGGATTCGAACCGATGATCTTTTGCATGAAAGGCAAACGTCTTACCTCCATGCTATCTCCCGGGCCCCAACATAACAATTTTTAAAGATTTTGTATTGTTGGTACAAATATAGTACTGTGAGAAAAAAGACAATGTAGGTAAGTCCTATAAATCTTCTGGTTTTCTTCCTATAAATAGTACCTGACTCATAAGCACCAAATAAGGGAGTAAAATTGAGCCCAGCAATATTATAATAGTTCAAACCTGGAAACAAATCATTGGTTTGATAGATGAAAGATTAGAAATATTTTGATACAAGGGTATAGTAAAAAATTACTTTTAGTAAAATAAATGGTAGTATTTTGTTTAAAATAAACATTTACAATAATATGCAATACAAATAATGTTAACAATGCTCACTGTGCTAAAGGACAGACAGAAATGTTCATCATGTGAGATTTTATTTGTATTGAATCATAAAATAAAAATAATAAATGGTAGTAGTTTCAGTCTAGTGTTTGTTAGGAAACAGGAGAGGGAGGCTAATTTATTGAAATAGTATGCAATGTAACTTACAAATGATATCATGAATATGGAAACCTATGTATATACATTTACTAAAACAATTGATGTGTACTATTTATGACATTTTTATAAGGTTATAACTCAACATTTTTAAAACAAAGCCATGTTCAAAAATAAATGTGTAGTTTACAGACACTGAACTCTGTAGACATATAGATAAGGGTTTGAATTTCAGTTCTGCCATTCACTTCACAGAGAATAATTATTATCTCTGGCTACATTTTTCTGTTATCAAGGCCAAGATGACCATTGGCACTAAGTCATAAGATAACAAGAATAATGAAAGACTGTAGATACATTTGTGTCATAATTATAAGTAGAGATGCTCAGTTATGTTATGTTAATATACAGTGATCTGTATGTTAAAAGAATTGTCCTTAACTTTTTACTGTCTTAAAATAAATTTGTAGTCAAGCCAGAATCTCAAATTTATGGTTGAATAAAAGTTGACTATACCCTAAAGTTTTATTTGTGTGTGTCTTGTGACATTAGATATTATTTAAAGGAAGTATTTGAGACTATAGGGAGTTCCTCTTAACAGTTCAATAGAACTGCAAATTATTGTGTGTATAATAGGCTCATGGTTGACATACATCAGGAAAAGTTTTCCCAAATGTAGCAGGGAGCCACTGAGGTTCATATATTGATTACTATTATAGACACATTTATTTATAGACCATAGGAAAAATAGTGTAATTGTAATCAGTCTAGCCAAAAAAATAAAGGTACCATATATAATCTGGTTCTATATTATAAATTCAAAATAAAAATAAGATAACATGTTTTACTGACTCAATAGTTTTAAAGAAAGAAGCCGAGAATATCCTAGTACCAGTGAAATATATGTAGTATGACTTGGATGTATGACATTTGTTTTATGCATGATAGTGTAGTTTAATCTGATTTAAGCATGAGAAGATTCTTATTTTACTTATACAGAAGTGTTACTATATGCAATTTATCTGAACAAGAGCAATGAGAGAAGCCCTTCCTTCCTCCCTCCCTTCTCCCCTCCCTCCCTTCCTCCCTTCTACCCTCCCTCTCTCCCTCCTCCCTTCCTCTTCTCCTTCCCTCCCTCTCTCCCTTCCTCCCTTCCTCCCTTCCTCCCTCCCTTCTTTAAAAAAAAAAAGAGCAATGAGTGGAGATTTGAGTAATCTGAGGGGAATATCTGGCCTGTCTTAAATGCTAACACAGAGAAGAACTTAGATTCAGAGCACCCAGAAGTGGGCAGTCACAAAATCCAGGAATGCCAAACATCAGAATTCTACACACTGGAACATCTGGAGTGTAGAAGACTACCTGCCTGAGACTTTCCTGTCTGCTGTCTGCAAAGCACTGAAAAGGACTCCTGAGGCCCAGAATTTGACACCCCTAATTAATCTCATCTGCATTACAATTTTATGACCCCTATGTGGTTTTCACTTAGGTAATCAGGGGACAAATCCAGCATTGCTACATACTCTCAGAAGCACAGCACAGGCAAATATAAAGAGAAAAATAATAGGGAAGTAGGAATAGACATTCAATTTATGGCATTGCAGGAATATTTTAGCTATAGCTCCCCACTCTAGAGCTTGCCTGCTCCTAACATTTCTGGCATTTATTTTTCTTTCCTTTCACATTTTAATAACAATCTCAGAAGAAGGAGAGGGAAAAAAAGATCTTTTTCATATGTGGGATATAAAAAGACATGTAAATAAAGAAATAAAAGGTTGAGACTGAGTTGCTCTCAGAAGACCTGTTTTATTCCCAATACCACATATGTTCCCCAGCCCTTTAGGAATGATTCTTAAGCACAGAAGCAAGAATAAGCCTTGAGCATAGCATAATGTGACCCTCAAACCAAAAAAAATTTTTTTTCAAACAAAAGCAAAACAATACAAAGCAACAACAAAAATTCTCAAACTAAAACAAAATACAGTGAGAAAGCATTGAATGACCCAAAGGCAACAGAATAAATTGGTCTAGAGTACTGAGTTTACTGGGGCAAGATATTAGGAGATGGTAGCAGGGATTGGGGGGATTCTTGGACAACAGGATATCAGTGAAGAATAGCACTGTGGTGGCAAATGTGGTATTGCATGAAGTTATTATGAACAGTATTGTGAAGCTTGATCCCTAAATAAAAAGAGGAGACTCTTATTCTATCTAATCCCCAGTTTCCTAAAAGAATTTTTATCAGAGAAAAGAGCTAAGCTTATAGACATAACATAGTTGCTTTTAATTTTCCAGGTAACATTAGTTCCCAGTTACAGAACAATAAACTGAATAATGTCTATGGGAAGACACTATTGAATAGATGATGTTCACCTTTCAGTGGGTCTCTATGGGCTTTTTCCTCATAGAGCAAGCAGGGCACTGGATTTGTATGTGACTGACTTCTTTTAGATCTTAGCATCTCTTAGGACTCTTAGCCACTCCAATGGTTATCCCAAAACCAAGAATAAGCCCTGAACACTGCTAGATGTGTGACTCAAAATCCTAAATAAAAAAAAGAAAAAAAGTTTTAAGAAGGAGAATAATGGGAATGTGAAGACATGCTAGAAAAATTGAGAAATACTTAGTCTATATCCTTCAGGTTTAGCATAGACTTTTAAATTATTTGTTTCTTAGGATATTAATTCTACCTATAATTTCTATCATGATCTTCTTCTCTGAAATTCAAATAAATAAGGCAAAGTGACAGTAAATAATATTAGATACGAATTTGGGCCTTTAGGGGCCTGAGAGATAGCACAGAGGTAGGGCGTTTGCCTTCCACACCCAGGATAGACCTGCATTCGATTCCCAATATCCCATATAGTCCCCATACCAGGAGCGATTTCTGAGCAGAGTCAGGAGTAACACCTGAGCACAGCGGGGTGTGCCTCCTCCCCTACAAAAAAAGAAAGAAAAGAATTTGGGCCTTGAACAATTGAGGTGGCTCAGTCACAAAAGTTACCATTAATTTATTCAACATACTTAGAAACTTTCAGATATGTAACAATTATTGCTCTAAGAAATGAGGATACTATGTTGAAGAATTAATAATCACTTAGTGACAGATTGTATTTATACAATTTGATATTATATTAATATATATTTATTCAATCTGATATTGATATTAATAATCAATAGTGACAGATATAAAAGAACAATTATATTCTATAATAGCTGTAACAATAGATATCAGCATAACATTGAACTCCTTTAGATATGTAGATTCTACCCTGGAATTTCATTTCTATGCTTCTTATTTGGACTCAGTGGAAAAATAATTTTTAAAGTTTGTTATAAACCATGTATAAAAAGTTAGTTTTATTCAATAGTGTTACAAATGCCAGAATTTCTTTACTAATATCTATTAATGAGAAAACTATCACAGTAACTTAAAATATATGAAGCATTTGGTTTTAGATTATTTATCTTAAAGAAAGTTGGTGCTTCATTTACAATAGTATATATAATTTTTCTCTCTCTTTGATATTTTTTTCCCTAGAATTCTTAGATGTTTTCATCACAAGTCTTCGTCTTGCAACCATTTTCAGACATATAAAATCAGAGAACACACTTGGGAAAAAAAGGAATTTCTCAAAACTCCCTAATGTTTCATATATTAGGTTACAATGTATGTATATGTGCTGGGAAACAAGGTATGAAATAAGATTGCCTTTACTCAGAATTTATGCTAGGAGAATCTAATCAATGTGGTAAATTGTTAATGACTAATATCTCTCTAACCTGCCTTATGTCTCTGCAGCCATGGAATCAGGTTAAATTCACTGAATATTTCATAGTTTTACCATTTAGTATTAAAGTTGGCAGTGAAATTTGAATAGTTTAAATGCCACATTTGGTGTGATAAAAAAAAAAACACGCAGCATAAGAAACCACTTGTGTTTTATCGATGATCCACATTTCATCACTAAAATATATTCGTATGTAATGTTTTTAAGTATTTTATATCAAGAGAAGAAACATTGGGGTTAAAAATTAATGTAAAAATCCTTTCTTGTGAACAGTGTGCAAGAAGGAAATCACTAGAGATTAGCTAACTGATTCTGACTCATGACAAGGGGAAATCTTGACAGGAATATGATGACCTACTCTTCCAAAACATCTTTAATAAGAAAAATGTGTGCATGATATCTAGGGAGAGAATGTTGCATCAGAACAGGAGTTATAAATTTAACATATCTGCTAACCCTTTTCCTCCTTGGGAACAGCTAAGACATCTTAACTATCACAATTTCTGAAGTTCCATCATCTAAAGATATACTTATATTGAAAATGACAGGAGCTCTAAATGAACAATCACATTCTACAATAGTTGTAACAATAGATTTCAGCATAACATTTAACTCCTTTAGATATGTAGATCAGACACTGGAATTTCATTTCTATGTTTATTATTTGGACTCAGTGGGTATGACCTGTACCAGAAGGATTTCAGGGGATTGAATGACTCTTTAGGGAGAATAGCCTTACTCAGTAAGCCAAGAATTGTAAGCAGTGACTACCAATCCCATAGTGATTTGATGTATAACAGAATTTCCTAAAGAAAGAAATAATGCATTCCTTTTTTTTTCATTTTTAGAAATCATCTTAGTCCATATAGACTTTCCAAGTTGATGTCACTGTGAAATGTAAAAATAAAATAAAATAGACATATAAAATTTTACATTTTTATTGGTAATATAAACATTTTTCAAGTGTTCAATTAATACTAGCTTTTCCATCCTTATGAGAACATTTTCTGTTTGTTTAACAAGAAAGGATCCTGAAGGCATGTAATTTGTTCAATCTAGTATAATATTTTTCTGGTTAATATCAGGGTTATTTATTTAACTTTCTAAATGTAATTATTCCAACAGATTCTTTTGTGAATACCCTACTTTTGCTTAATACCAAATCTCATTATATAAAATCTGTTTAAATAAACAACAGTGAAGTGAACTAAGTGCAATCCAATCTTCATAGTGACTACAGATTCATTTGCTTTGAACTAGGAGACTTTTATAAGTTACAAATGCTTTCTAAATTTTCTGACTCATTAAAGGTTTTGTGAATCCATTCATATGTTTCTTATCCCAAGAGGCAAACAGTGTTTATAGAAGAATAATAAAAGGTGACGGGGGAAATGGTTGCTCTTGGAGAATGAGAACTTCTTACAATTTTTGTAAAAGCTTGTTTTGATTATCACTTACCTTTTTTAAAAATCAACACCCATTCTTGAACCCATGCAGGAGTTATGTTAAATGATTAATTTTCAAATTGAAACACATGTGATATTGCTGAGGACTCAAAGAAACAGAATGTTTTGCATGGAGAGTTTAGGTACAGACTCCAGCAACACATGGTCCATGATACATTGATGAAGAGTGATCCTCAAGAGAGTTTTGTAGCATCTAAGCTAACATTCTCTCATTTTTGCTAGCATTTATACAAAAATAAAAACCATATCATTTAGATCTTAACTTTTTTTAGTCTATCAAAATAAATAGACTTATGGGCTAGAGTGGTGGCACAAGAGGTTAGGGCATTTACCTTGCATATGCTAATCTATGAAAGACCATGGTTTAATATCTCAGGGACTCATATGATTCCCCAAGCCAGGAGCGATTTCTGAGTGTATAGTCAGGAGGAACTCCTGAGTGTCACTGGGTGTGGCCCAAAAGCAAAAAAAAAAAAAAAGATGAAAAGCGTTTAAATGTACTTAATGAGTCACATATTAAACACTCACATGTTGTTTATTACTCATAAAAGTACTAGTGCATCTCACTCATTTTCCAAGTGTACAGAATCAGATGAAGAAGTAGAAAGTCCTCAGTGGAAATTATTCTGAGTCAATAGATCATATATCTGAGGGTATTAGAGTTGGGGAATAAATTGGTGGTAATGTTGAGGAAATGGATTATTCTTGGTTCAAATATTGTATGTAGAAGTACCACAAGTATAAAACAAAACATTTATTAAAACAATAAATAAAGAAAAGAGAATGACTATAGAACATCTCCTGCCTTGGGACTACTACCTCACTTCTCCCCACTTCAATAAGTCACCTACAACATCATTAAAGATATTGAAGTGTTTGACACACACACATACACAAAGAGAAAAATATAAGTCAATGTGCATTTATTACATTATATGCATTCTTCACAACCAATAGTGGAAGATCAGTAGCATAAAGAGTACAGCTTGTGGTGCTGGATTGATAGTAGAAATGGAGGTGGCAGTTCCAGCTATGTTATATCCAGGAATCTATTTCCAGAACAACATAAGATCCCCAGAGCAAAGTGAAAAGAGAGATCTGTGCAGGGCTGGGTTTAGCTCAAAAACAAGCATAAAACAAACAAACAAATAATGTAGCTTGAGTGTGTGTGTAGGTCTATGAATGTTTGTGTTGTATATGTATTAATTTAGATATTTAAAAATATCTAACCAAGGAAAATTTTCTTCAATTTTTATATGAAATGGATGTTATGAACAACATGAGAGCTTACTCTTATTTTTTTTTTTGAAAGTGATGAATCTCTTTGCAAAGAAACATAATTTCCTGGCCAGACTAAAGAATCCTTGGCCAGAAATAGCTACTATGTTTTTGACAACTAAATGTTTTTATTGCTTCCAGTTTGGGAAATTATGAGTAAAGTTGGTACAAAGATATTCGGGACAGCTTTTCTGTGGGCATAAGTTATATAAAACTCTGTTAAGTAATTTCCATCGATCAAAATGGTTGGATATTTTACTTTATCATTGTAGCAATACCAAAAAATATCTTTCACACAAACTGTACCATTTTATAATTTTATGTCATGAGTATTCTTATTCTATATCATTATAATCAATTGGCATTTCTGTGTTCCATTTAGATATTATCGATCTTGGTAGCAGTGATATTTCATTGTTACTTTATTTTAAATTTCTTTCTTTCTTTTTTTTTTTTTTTTTTTTTTTTGTTTTT
>PVKC010019114.1:0-19270 GCA_004027635.1 Crocidura indochinensis
CCGTCCTTCTGCATGTAAGGCAAACACCCTACCTCCATGCTATCTCTCTAGCCCCAAGTACTTATTTTTATCCTATATATCATCCCTAAACTCTGACCCTCTTTGTTTTTTGTTTTGTTTTTGGATCACACCCAGCAGCGCTCAGGGGTTACTCCTGGCTCTATGCTCAGAAATCATTCCTGGCAGGCTCGGGGGACCCTATAGCATGCCAGGATTCGAACCACCATCCTTCTGCATGCAAGGTAAATGCCCTACCTTCATGCTAATCTCTCCAGCCTCAACTCTGACCCTCTTAAAGCTTGTCCTATACCTGCATACTAATAGTTTCTGGAAAGCCTGAACAGAGCCTGACCGGACTGGCACCTATAGTCTCTGCTCCCTCCTCCGACTCCTTGAAGACATACATTATGTGTGGTAACAGTACAAGCAGCCATTAGAGAAAGCCAGCAGGGATTGATAAGGTCAACAATATAAGGTTCTCTTCAAGAACACACCACTGGGGCCGGGCGGTGGCGCTGGAGATAAGGTGCCTGCGCTAACCTAAGACGGACCGTGGTTCGATCCCCCGGTTCCCCATATGGTCCCCCGTGCCTGCCAGAAGCGACTTCTGAGCGAATAGCCAGGAATAGCCCCTGTGCGTCACTGGGTGTGGCCCACCAAAAAAAAAAAAAAAAAGACCATACCACTGTCCTCACTTGTTTTATGTTGGCTCAACTGCTCCTGGCCCAACCACTCACAACCTAGTCTAGACCACTGCCAGACCCAAGGCCTGAACCCATGCGTTATATGTGCTAGTTGGTAATAGATAGTATCTCATCTTTGAAAGAACTAAACACTGGTTTTGCCAGCTTACTTGAGTAATAAGAGACTACACAAATAACTCACCAGGCTGTTGCACTGATAAACCCATAGGCTATATTCTTCATTGCTTGCATCTGTGGTCTTCAAAGCCAATAAGCTTTTCCCTGCCCCAAGACCATCATCATAACATACCATCCGGATGATTAGATACAGTGCATGCCTATGCAAAACATCCTGCAGAAATCAGGAAAAGGGAAGACCATAACTATTTCACATGTTTCTCGGTTCTTAGAATACAAATTTTAGATAAAATTAATTGTGACGCTTTCAACTTTGCCAATAAATAGCAGATCTGACAGAAAACATAGGGTTTGTGTTTTTTTTTTTAACCCAAAGTAACATTCCAGTATGAACAATATGGAGAAATTCGCCTTCACATTTAAACCTTATTAACTAACAATGCAGAGACCAGGCTCTCCTAATAAGAAAAAAGGATAAAATGATCTAAATTCACAATCTTTTTCCCAGTTCGAACTGCATTAGGGGACAGTAATGGCGATGCTAGCTTGACTATCATTCTGGAAGAATAGAAAGAACCCCGTTTGGACACCCTAAGAAATCAGTTACTGTTGGGAACAGTTGCCAGGAAGTATTTAATAAGAGCAGACTTGACAAGAAGGCCTTTCTCAATAGCCTAGAACCTTACTTCATAAATTGCGTTCTTAATATAAATCAATTTTTTTTCTTTTTTTCTTTTTTTTTTTCTCTTTTTTGGTTTTTGGGTCACATCCAACAGCGCTCGGGGGTTACTCCTGCTCAGAAATCGCTCCTGGCAGGCTCAGGGGACCACATGGGATGCCAGGATTCGAACCACCATCCTGTATATGCAAGGCAAATGCCTTTCCTCCGTGCTATCTCTCTGGCCTCCAAAAATCAATTTTAAAAATATAAGTACACACAAAAATATATATATATAAATACACCTCACTTCCCAAGCTAGGGATTGTGCTCCACATGAGCTCATGTGACAATGTGGAGGTCATAAAAGCCTTTAAAATGTATCTAAATATCTATGACGGTATATTTGATTTTTGTGCCTTTTTATATACCTTTACATGGGATTGGGGAGTCATAAACAAATTTCTTGGTTGAAAAGGGCCACAAACGTTAATAATTTAAGAAGCCCTGGTCAAAAACACAGTTTTCCCCTTAAATTACTTACGTACTGATCTGATGTTGATACTTTTATGCCATACTTGGAAACTCCCATAATAAATTCTTCTTCCAGTGGAACAAAAGGTAACTTTCCATCTTGCTTTAAAGCAAAATAAATTCGATGGTGCATGTTAAAAATACATCGTAATCATTCAACTACAATCATATTTGTAATCACGGTGTTTAAATAAAGATAAAAAAATAAAAGAAAAAACAGTGAGGGAGATAAAAAAATGCATCATAGTTGGGATTATTTTAGTATCTACCATAAATAAACCTAAACTCTTCAAAGAATATGGAGTAAACAATCATGGTGCTTAAATATATTAAAAAAATAAAAAGTAAAAATCTAAAAAAAAAAAAAAAAGAATATGGAGTAAACAATCCAGCAAGAATCTCCCTCCAGAAAGAGGGAGGGAAAAGGGAAAAGTTTCCCACATTGCACTCTTTTCCTGTTTTTTTTTTTTTTTTTTTTTTCGGTTTTTTGGTTTTTGGGTCACCCCCAGCAGTGCTCAGGGGATACTCCTGGCTGTCTGCTCAGAAATAGCTCCTGGCAGGCACGGGGGACCATATGGGACACCGGGATTCGAACCAACCACCTTTGGTCCTGGATCAGCTGCTTGCAAGGCAAACACTGCTGTGCTATCTCTCCGGGCCTCTACTCTTTTGTTTTTAACAATCCACACATCTGAGTAAATTCTATCTCTCAGTCTTGATGTTAATTCTCAGTTTGATGTTAATTCAAATTATAAACTGAGATACTGCTCAGACCTTAGGATAAAATGTTTTCATGAGAAAAAATACTTTTGTTTGTCTTTATTGTTTTGGGGCACTCCTGGCAAGCTCAGAGGTTACTCCTGGCTCTGCACTCAGGAATTACTCCTGTTAAGAACTCAAGGGAACATATGCTTAGGATGGAACCTTGGTAAACCACATGCAAGGCATATACCTGCTCTACCATCTCTCCAGCTTACCACCACCACCACCCTCCACACACAAAAACTTGTTTCAAGTGCTTTCAATCTTATGGTTCTATCAGCATATAAAATGATCAAGAAATAGCACAGCAGTCTTTTTTTTTTCCCCAAGTCCTACCCAGGACTTAAGATAACTGGGTTAGCCCCATGCTTTGAGGCACAGGTCCCCAAACTTCTTTTACTTACAGTCTCTATTCACTCAGCACCTTCCCCCAATTACATCTGAAGCTACTACCACCAGCCTTTCCCCAGGTTCAGGAAACCCTCCACCCTGGAGGAGCTGGTTACCCACTCTGGGGCACCTGTACAGGGTTTCAAGCTGGAAAACAGTGCTCACTTCTTAAAACAAGTCAGTTTCAGCTATTCAGAAAGAAAAGAGCGAGAACATTTGGTGGCAGCAGAGCACAGCACGGCTGCTCTCTCTCTAATGAACCCCACCATAACACGTAGAAAAAAAAATCACACTACAAGCGTGACAATGGGGAAACCTCGTACACAAACACCATGCACAGAGAATGAAGATGATAGCTCTATCCCTTCTCGGCCTTTTGGCTAAGATCAAGTGTAGTATCTGTTCTTATCAGTTTAATATCTGATACGATGTCTATCTGACAACAATATATTAAATAGATTTTTTGGCACTAGGAACTGGAATAGGATCTTGCTTCATCCATTCCACACATCGACCTGGTATTGCAGTACCTCCAGGAACAGTGCACCAAAAAAAAAGAAGAAGAAGAAGATGATGATAGCTCTGATGACCAAAAAAATACCAACCACCTAAATATCTCTCAGATAAGGAGTTTAGAATAGAAATATGGGGGATCTTCATAGAATTCAAAGAAAACATAGCTCAAGCTGAACAGATAAACAAACAAAAAGGAATTGAGGGAAGACACTGCCTCTGTGCCTCATGGCAAATGCTCAGGGACTACTTAAGCACCTAGATTCAAACAAGATGGCAAGAGCATCCCAAGGCTGCAATTTTACTCTCAATACTCATAAAATTGAACTTTTTTTGTTTTTACCTGGGCAACGTCTATATAATTTATTAGGTCCAGTGGCCCTTCAAGACTGGCTCCCTCAGACAGTTTCAGTTTCTCAATAGCACCAACATACTTGATTCGAAATTCTGCACAGGTATCTGAATTATTGTTGCTTTGTCCTAGAGATGAAAGAAAATTACAGTAGTAAGACTTACCGCAAAGTATCACCCATCCCTTCCCAAATCAAAACAGATTGTTATCCGAACTTGACCTCTAATGAGAAATTAAAATTTAGTGCAAAATGTTTTGGTGTTATATAATTTAGAATTTCACCAACCTCTACCCAGTGACTCCCAATACAATGTATGTGTAAAGATCTCCATAGGAAGCTGGAAATATAGCTCAGTGGTAGAACTAGTGCACGTGTGACCCTGGGTTCAATCCCTAGCACGCACCCCCTCAAATAACTGTCAATGGGAATGAGTTATTAATATCCTTCAGTTAAACAATGCACCTTTATATATATAATATATAATAACCTTTATAATTTAAGGTTATAGTATAACCTTTAAAATATAAGTGCTCACTTAACAAAACAAAAGAAAAAAGGACTTAAATGAATGCAGAACTAAGAGTTACTAGTACTAGTACTAGATTACTACCAGGTATGGCCCAAAAACCAAACTAAGATAAATACATTAAAAACTAAGTGATATCTGGGTAGGCAGCTCCTTAATCCTGTATTATGTACAGGATTTATGTATTATGTATTTATGTACCTTGGATTTTGGGGACATACCCAGAGATGCTCAAGGGTTACTCCTCACTCTGCACTTAGCAATCATTCCTGGCAGTGCCTTGGGACTGTATGGGATATCTGGGATTGAGTCTGGGTTTGTGAGTGCAAGGCAAGTGCCCTAGTCCATGTAATATCACTTCAGCCCTTCCTTAATCGTTGTATTTACTTATTGGTTTGGGGGGGCACATCCAGTGGTGCTAAGGGTGAGCTCTGAAATTATTCCTGGCAGGCTCGGGGGACCATATGGGATGCCGGGATCGAACCTGGGTTGGCTGAAAGCAAGACAAACACCCTACCCTATGGCTCTGGCCTAACCACCTTAATCCTTTAATTGGCAGGAAATTTGTCCTGTATCCCATAAATAATGCAATTCCAATATAGTTCACCTTATGCCCCCAATTCCCTAAAAAGTTGACTTGAAAGTTCTAAATTGTTACCTGTGTTTTCCACAATTTTGGTGTTTTTTTCCCTCTAAAACCTATTAAAAGCAGTTTGTCCACCTGTGTCCCCTCAACAGATGCCCAGCCATGAAACTTGGACCATCTCTCTGCTCTCCTCAAACATGGCAAGAGAACAGTTTTCCGCACCCTAACTACCTGGACAGCGTGTACCCGATACCCCGTACCTGAGCTCTTTGTAGAGTCGGTGTCAAGGCTGGCCACAGTGCTGGATCGAGAAAGGCCCCCGAGACTGGAATCTACAGACTGAGAAGCAACAGACACAAAGGAAAGCATAATGAGGAGCAAGAACTGTTCTCTCTGTCTTGCTACTTTATTTACTATACTTGAGCTGATACCCACGATCATATCAATTATTCAGACAGTGCTTTTTCTTTATCATTTTTTTTTTTTGGTTTCTGGGCCACACCCAGCCGTGCTCAGGGCTCCTTGACACTGCACTCAGAAATCACTCCTGACAGGTTCAGGGGACCATATGGGATCCAGGGATCAAATCCAGGTCCGTCTGGGTTGGCTGCATGCAAGGCAAATGCCCTACCACTGAGCTATCTCTCCAGCCCCAAAGACAGTGTTTTTTCTAAAGCAGTATTCAGAAAAAGTCAGAAAACAAAACCATCCTAACTGCTCTTCCCATATGCTGGATAAATGTGGGGTCAACACCCCAGTCTCAAAAAGCCATTATGTTACCTCCACCTCCTTACAAGAGACCAAATATTTACATTACAGGTGAAGATCCACAGCTTGCTCTCATTTTCTCCTCACTAAACCCCACAAGAACTCTGTAGTGGGCAAAAGAGATAATACAGAAGGCAGGGTGCTTGCATATTTTGTATCTACAGACATGGGTTCTATCCCCAGAACTCAATAAGGTTCCCTGAGCCGTGGAAGGAGTTATTTCTGAGCCCAGAACCAGGAATAAGCCCTGAGCACTGTCAGGTATGGCTCAAAAACAAAAAGCAAAATAAAACAAAAAAGTGTTCAAAGCAAGGGGGCAGTTTACTGAGGGTAATTAATGAGCATAGAGGTAATGAAGTCAAGGTTACATCAGAACTCAAGCCCTCACAACTCCCTGCCCAGAGCCTCTGCCAAGAAATTACACAGAGGTGGGTGGGCATGTCTGAGTGCCAACCACAAGAAGTTCAAGAAAGGGGGCAGGAGAGATAGCATAGCTATTGGGCGTTTGCCTTGCATGCAGCTGACCCAGGACAGAGGTGGTCCAAATTCCAGGACTCCATATGGTTCCCCGAGACAGAAAGGAGCAATTTCTGAGCGCAGAGCCAGGAGTGACCCAGGAGCGCCACTGGGTATCGCCCAAAAAGCAAAAAAAAAAAAAAAAAAAAAAAGTTCAAGAAAAAGAAAACTTAGGGGCCACAGTGATAACACAAGCTGGCTGGTAGGGTGTTTGCATGCAATAGACCCAGATTCAATTCTAGTGTCCCATATGGTCTACCCTTCCCTAAAGAGTGATTTCTGAGCACAGAAAGAGAACTAAGCCCTCGGCATCATCAGATGTGGCCCATAAACCTTTTTTAAGTTTTCTCTTTTTCAATAACTCACTTAATGGAATATTATGAAAAATAAAGGCTACAGAGGATGCTCAACAGATTGAATGCATCCCCCATTCTATAGATGACCAAGTATCACCAGACAATATCATGCTGGGAATGAGCCCTGAGAACTGCTAGGCATGACCCTCCCAAAAAAGGAAGAAATAAAGCTCAGACAAGTTGGGAATTGCCTAAATATGCCATGGATAGGTAGGAGCAGGAAAGCTGCAGCTTTTAACTATTTCTGGGAGGAAAACAAACCCCGGTACAGTAACAGGGTTATATATCCCCACCCCCAGAAACCCGCCGCCTTCTGCACAAGGAGCTAGGAAGGGAGAAAGTCGTCTAAGGTAAGAATATATATATACAGCAGCTCGAACCACCCTGCACCAAACTCCACTCTGAAACCTGGTTGTAGCAGCATACATTTCTCTTCCAGGTAGCCCTCCCCAGGCTCCACCACAACAAAGCACCAACTTGGAATAAACAGCTGAAGCTCAGAGAAGGCACTTGAGGAACCAGAGAATTAATTAGTTACAATCTCTTCTGCCAGCTGCAGGCCTTTATGTCTGTATTTTCTTTTTTTTGTTTGTTTGTTCATTTGATTTTGGTTTTTTTTGGGTCACACCCGGCAGTGCTCAGGGATTACTCCTGGGCTCTGCACTCAGAAATCGCTCCTGGCAGGCTCAGGGGACCATATGGGATGCCGGTATTCAAACCACCGTCCTTCTGCATCTAAGGCAAACGCCCTACTGCTGTGCTATCTCTCAGGACACCAAGTCTGTATTTTCTGACCCAGGAAACAAGGACAGGGCCAGACACTGATTCCCTGCAGAGGTTCTTACTAATAACACTGAGAAGGTCAGAGCAGGAAAGCACTTGACTCCCTCCAGGAGTTCAAAACTTAAGTAAACAAGGAGCCAGAGAGATAGCACAGTGATAAAGCGTTTGCCTTGCACACAGATGATCCAGGACAAACGATGGTTCAAATCCAGGCACCCCAAATGGTCCCCAGGGCCTGCCAGGAGTGATTTCTGAGAGAAGAACCAGGAGTAACTCCTGAGCACCGCCAAGTATGATCAAAAAAATAAAAACTTAAGGAAACAACTCATTTTCCCAGTTTCTGACTACAAAAATTCCAAGTTTTACTACTAAAATTCCAATTTTCTGAGTTTGGGCACAGAATATGACAGGGTAAGCCTCAGAATGTTTACTGAGGTGTGGTCAGGTATGTGTGGTACCCATTAGTGAAGCCCTAAGCACCAGTGGGTGTGGTGAAAAAACCAAAACAGACAAACAAAATAGAATTTGAGAGGTGTGGCCCCTTAAGTTTTTGCGATTTTGTTTTTGTTGTTGTTGTTTTTTAATGGTTTGGGACAACACACACATATTAAGAAATCACACCTAGTGAACTTGGGGGAACCATATGCGATACTAAGGATTGAGCCCAGAACACCATACCTGTTCTGTTAACACTCCACACAGAATGTGTCATTTATAGCCCTCCACAAATTCCAGTGTTAAAAACACACCTAGTTTGAAGACTACCAAGCAGATTTGTCATAGATATTCAAGTAGATGAAACAAATTTTGCACTGCTTTTTTATTTCATTCCTAATTCCATTTCCCTACCTTGCTCTTAGTACTGATTTCACTGCTTTGAGAACTGCTACTACTGTGTCGTTTTTTGCCTTTCCGAAACATTTTTCACCATAGCTTGATCCAGAGAAGTTCCCCTAGAAGAACAAATTTTATATATAAAAAAAATCAACTTTATATCACTATAAAGAAATTCATTCTGTTTTTATATTCCTGTTACATGTGGTCTCCAATAATCCAAAATCATTCATTTAAAAAATCATTAAAGTCATCCTGCATTTACAAAGATATTTAAAGTTGAGCTTAGAGCAAAAAATGTTCCAATGTCTATCCCATCTCCAGTGTCAGCTTCCCTCCAACAATGGACCCCATCCTTTCTTAAAGATCTAAGCCAGTTAACCCAAACTCCGGGCAGCAACATCCTGTTATACCTAGAGAAACACTTCTTAGAAAGAGCAGACGTAGGTCATCAAGTTCACAGTGTTCAAGTGTCTGAGATCTCTAATCCATTAAAGATGTTAGTGAAACCTAAAACTTTTCCCTTTTCTAAGCAAGACAGATTAGCTGCTGTCTCGTGTTCACAGTCTGAATGGCAGGGTTAAAAACAAAAGGCAGACCTACCTCCTTTATGTGCATTCTCTCCTGGAAATACTGAGCTCCCTTTTGTAAAAGCTCACAAAAGAACATTCCTAGGAGCTAGCTCGAACTTCTGCCACCACCTCCTTCGGGAAGGTCAGGGGAGGAAGTAACCTCACATTTACAGGGTTATTCTTGCACTGTGCCTTTTTTGAAAAATCAATGGGTTTTCCTTGCTCATAGAAGCATATGATACGTGGAAAACTATTCATTTGCCTGTGTACTACTGTTTCAGGTTCAAGTACTTCTAGACACAGTCCCATGTCAGCCTGACTACAAACTGGTGGGTGATGTCATTCGCTCTCCAGAGGCTTCCAAAGGGGTCTCACCTGTACCACATTTCTATCTGGGGGCTCCGCCACAATCAGGCATTTACTATAATCTACACTGTATCGATAAAGGGAATTGTTCCCTCATTTTTCAAGAAGACTCGTGAGTAGGATAACCTAAACACTTTTTACCCACGGGGCCCTGCTTACTGTGAAACTGAATGCTATTTTAGCATCTTCTGAGGTTTCACCAGTGGCCAACAGCACAGAAAGCTTCCTGTCATTCTGCTAAGGCTGAGCTCAGAAAAGCAGTATACCTGATGAAGGTGGAGTCTGGAGGACCATATGGGACACCAGCAATTGAATCTGCAACAACCAAGTTCAAGGCAAGCTCCCTACCTGTTGTACTATTTCTCTGGTCCCTAAAAAATTTTTGGAAGACTTGAGAGACCACATGAGATTGAATCTAGGTCAGTCACATGCAAGGAAAGCACCTTACCTTCTGTACTATCTCTCCGGTCTAAACCCATATTTTAAAATGAAACCTGATGCTTTTTTTAGTGAAATCCTGGGGCATCTCTTCAAATCCTTTGACGACCAAAATGATTTGAATGTCAGAGTATATTATAATGCATTCACAAATCTTTAAGATTTTACTTTTTCAACATCAACCATAGAAAGTTAGAAAAAGAAAAATATTTAGTATTTAGTATTGAAGATTAAATTCAGAGCCTCACACATGGGAGGCATACGTTATACCTGAGTTAAACCGCTGCCTTCTGCTACTATTTTAATGTTCCTGCTTATATAATCACTTGTCTCCATATTATTCATGCATAAAAAATGAGGCCTCAAACAGGCATCTTTTCATGTTCCACAAACTCATCAACTGCAGAAATGTCAGATCAGAACCCATCAATTTTCTTTCGCATGTCACGCTTCTTTCACTTTCTGAAAACTCCTTATCCTTTTGGTCGAAACTCATCCATAGTCCTCTAGTCCCACAGTCAACCACGCACCAAGATCCACTAAACACACCTCCTGAAGTGCTCTTTCTCGTTTTGAACTGGGCTTTCCACAGCCACACTGCTGACTATAAATGTTTATCAGACAGATAACTGCCAGGTATGGCCCCAAAAGCCAAATTAAAAATAAAAATAAACATCCTGGGGCCAAAGTAGTAGTACAGTAGAGAGAGGGCATTTGCCTTGCACATGACCTGGATTTGATTCTTGGCATCTCTTATGGTTTCCCAAACCTGCCAGAAGTAATTTCTAAGCAGAAAACCAGGAGTAACTCCTGGCAACTCAATCTGAGACTTGGGAGATAGTTCTATATACTTAGAAACTTGCCTTTCACATAGCAGGCCCAGATTTGTTCCCTGGCACCCCAGATAGTCCCCCAAGTCACACCATGAATGATTTTTGAGTGCAGAGTCAATAGTCAACCAGGTGTGACCCCAAAACCAAAATGAATAAATATCCTTACATCCTGGGAATCAGGTATTAGTAAAAAAAAAATAATAATAATAATAACTAATAATAATAGATAAGATTCTAATTTGATGTCATTGGCCTACTTAAAATCCCACAGGCTCCCCAGATCTCCAGAAAAATCAAAACCTTTTTCCCCAGAACATGCAAAGCCCTGCACACCTCTCTCTGACTCTGGTCTCACCTTCCACCAAACGTTTCCCACCCTGAATAGACTCCCAGGAACCTTAAACCATTGCTCTCAGAAACTCCAAGCTCCGTGTTCCTGCATCACTCCCTACCTATTGCCTGAACCTGGAATCCCCCTACCTACCTGTCATTCGCTGGTGAAGAGGCTTCTCTTGAATATAAAAGGCTTCCAGAGCTCAAGCCTACACCCCACTCATCGCCTCCTCAGCTCTGATCTACTTCTCTCTGGGAACTGGAGGAGCTCTGGCAGGATGGGGATTTCTGCAGAGCCTTGGCACAGTTAGGCAGACGTCATGCTTCGCGCGCTGAGAACTTTCTAGGGCGGTGACACTGAAATAGCAATTCCCAACTAAATTAGAACGCCTCCCTCCTCTGCCTTAGGGACTATAAATACTGCTAACCCTCTAAGGAAGAGCATGTCAGCCTCCTGCAAACATGGGCAGAGCCAGAGCAACGAACTTACCTGTAAGTAAGTCCAGGAGGGCCCGGGAGACTGTGCACGGGAAATCAGTGGCTCTGGCCAAACCCTGTTGCAGCTTGACAGCTCACCCTCCCTGCGATGGTGCATGTGCCCTGGGCCAGGTAGGTGTGCAGGGGCGCCTGCAAAGAGGACAGCCACCCTCTGAGGGAAACCAGCAGGGGCCAACAGCAAAACTGGCTCTAAGGATCAGAGCGGTAGCACAAGCGGTAGGGCGTTTGCTAACCTAGGAAAGACCTGGGTTCGATTCCCCCAGGCGTTCCATAGGGTCCCCCCAAAGCTAGGAGTGAGCACAGAGCCAGGAGAAACCCCTGAACCAGGAGAAACCCCTGAGCGTCACCGGGTGGGTTCCAAAAACCAAAAAATTAAATTAAATTAAAAATAAAATAAGGGGCCGGAGAGATAGCATGGAGGTAGGGTGTTCGCCTTGCATGCAGAAGGACGGTGGTTCGAATCCCGGCATCCCATATGGTCCCCTGTGCCTGCCAGGGGTGACTTCTGAGCATAGAGCCAGGAGGAACCCCTGAGTGCAGCCGGGTGAGACCCCAAACCAAAAATAAATAAATAAATAAATAAAAATTAAAATTAAATAAAAAATAAAAATAAGAAAATAAGAAAAAGAATAAAATAAAATAAAATAAATAATAAAAATAAATCAAATAAAACTGACTCTGAGAGCAGAGTAGAGCCAGGCAGCCGGGCAGATGCTGGCATCAGGTCCACACCGCAGGCGACACCTGTCACCACCGGGGCTGCAGTTTCTCCATCCACTGACATCCAGCAGGCCCCGCTCCCCAGCTCCTCCTCGCCTAGCCCGGGGCCAACTCGGGGCCTTGGGGGGTCCCACGGCCCCGGGAAGGCGGGTCCCCCCTTAAGCGTGGCCCCCCGCTGCCCCACCCATCCGCTTAGCCGCGCAGTCCACACCGCCCGCAATCCCCGGAGGCACCCTTGACCCCATCCATCCCGGGAGGCCCGGGCCTCGCACCTCCCAGCCGCCGCGGTGGCCCGTGGTCGGGTCGGGGCAAGACACCTTCCGCCCCGAGGCGACGCCTCACCTCAATGCGCCGCCGCTCCAGGTCTCGATCCAGCGCCACCTTTTCCGGCCCGCCAGGCCCCGCCCACCGGGCGCAAGGCGCAGGCGCAGGCCGTGATCCCGCCTACTCTCCCCGCCCCAGGTTTCCGGACTCCGCCTTGGAGGCGGGGCCAGCGAACCAGCCCGGAAGTGGAACCCGGCCGGAAGTGCAGAGGCGGAGCTTAGAGGCGCGCGCTGCAGAGCGCCGGAAGTCGTGCACAGAGGAGGATGTGCTCTCTCTCTTCCTTTGCTGCTTTCTGCCTGGATGTGTTTGCAGTGTAGAAACATCCAATCTCCTTCCACCTTTTCGAGATGTCTACCATTCCGGCTGAGGAGAGTGACCAGCTGCTGATACGACCGCTGTAAGGGACCATCAGCGAGTGGGAATGCAGCACACAGCTGGCAGGCCCTGAGTGAGGGGCGAGGCAGGGAAGCCCAGTGGTGTGCCCCAGCCTCCTCTTGCCCTTGGCTCAACTCTTCTGATGGGTTTGGAGAAAGATTGGCCGACAGGGTTCTATTAATCGAATAGACCCTTTCTTTTTTTCCTTTTTTCTTGGAGGAGAGTGTCTTAGAGCTGGGAGAGTGAAGATGTCTGTGTCCCACCTCTCACCCTAAATATTAGGCTGCCTTTCCACTGGCTAAGAAAGTGATGGATGCTGTGTTGGATCTGCCTAAGGAGCGAGCAATGCAAAAAAAAAAAAAAAAAAGGAATCAAAGGCCTGGTTTGGTGACTTCAGAAATGGACTTTTGTCAACACAGAGAGGGAATGCATGTAGAGTTGGCCTGGAAATGCTTTCTGGGCACAGCCCGTTGACATGAATTATTTGGAAGGCACCCACGTTGGAAAGGAGAAAGAGGAAAGGGTGTTAGGGACAAAACAGACTTGTGATTGCTTGCCAGAAAACCGACCTTTTAGTGGAGATGACCTTTTGGCAAATAACTTCTTCACACAGCTCTGCAGTGTTGCTTAGAAAGGGAATGTTATCTAATAATGCATCTAGTAGAACTAATTATTAGTTGGTAGCCAATGTCCTGTAACCAGGCAGATGTGTGGCTTTTTCCAAGTGTAGGAAGTTACACCCTGGCAAGTGGGTTCAGTAAGGACTCACTGAACATCTCCAAGGAGATGTAAAATGTTTCCAGGTTTTAGCTCATACCTAAGACCAGCATATAGCAGATGTCATGCCTGGGCACAGGCACTAGAAAGACAAGGGAAGTTGGTTGGATTCACCATCGTGGAGGGGTTTACAGGACACAGTGAGAAGAAGTACAGGATAGAGTTTGGACTGAAGCAAAATGGTGAAGATCTGACTTCATGATCTTCCTTTAGTTCATCTGAGAATAAGACCACTGTGTGACCAGACTCATGCCGGTAGCTAAATAGTACGGGGTGAGAGGGCTTTAAGGATCCACAATTTGAAGGGATCTTGTACTCTGACTCTAGAGTTTGTTTCGTTAGCCTACCAGTTATAGGAAACCAACAAAAAGGGTTTTGGTTTGGGGGCCACGCCTGGTTCTGCACTCAGGAATCACTCCTGGTGGTTTTGGTGCACCCTATGAAATGCTGGGGGTAGAAATAGCGCCTTACCCGATGTTCTATCACTGGCTTCAACAACAAAGGGTTCTTTATTGGGAGGGGGCACACCTGGCAGCACTCAGGGATTATTCCTGGCTCTGTGCTCAGAAATCGCCCCTGGTAGGTTTGGAGGACCATATAGGATGGCCGGTGATCAAACCTGGGTCGGCTGTGTGCAAGGCAAACACCCTACCCACTATTTCTCCAGTCCCAACAAAGGGTTTTGAATAGAATGAGATGTGGTAGAAATTAGGAATATCAGAGCTCTCTTTGACAGTAGTGTGAATAAAAGGGTAGATTAAGTAGAGAGAGGAAGTTGTTGGAATGAGTGAAATTGACAGTAATGGGCTTGAAAGAAAAGATTTGGAAGAGGGAAGAAGTGTATTTTTTTTTTTTTTTTTTAGTTTCTGTGTCACACACAGTGGTGCTAGAGGGACTTTGTGCAATGTAGGGAATCAAACCAAGGTTGGCCACATTAAAGGCAAGTGCTTTAATCCCTGTCTTCAGGAAGTGAATCTTTAGAAGTTTATAACTCATCAGAGTTTTTAAAGGGGCAACATGGTGTCCAGACAGAAAGAGTATAAATAATTCAGATTCTTAGTTTGGGCACATCATTTCTTAAGGAGTTTAGGAGATTGGACAGGTCTGAAGTTCACTTCAGGATTTTGTTTTATAACAGCTTTTTTGCAGTATAATTCGCATTAATCTGATTTATTGTATATAGTGATAGTGTTTGGGGTTGTTTTGTTGGGGAGGGTTGGGTTTTTTTGGCTTACTCTGGGCTCTGCCATTTTGGATGCTGGGAACTGAACCTCGGTCAGTTTCATGCAAGGCAAAGGCTCAAGTAGGTGTACTATTGCACTGACTCCCAGAGTTCTAGTTTTTGGATCACACCTGGCAGTACTCAGGGAAATCTGCAATGCCTGGGAGCACATGTGGGCTCTAGCATGAGGGGCCTTCAATCTAGTCTTTTGAGTTATCTCCCCGGGTACTGAGTTGTAAACTGTCCTACTATCTAATTCCAGAGCTTTTTATTTTTCATCCTTCTAGGAAAGAAAACTATACCTATTATCTCTCTCACTTTCCACAGCCATAGACAACTATGAAACCATTTTCTGTCACTACAGATTTATCTATCCTGGATGTTTCTTTAAAGGTAGCACGTTCCAGGCAATCTATGACCACTGGCTGGTTTAATGCAAGGGCTCAAGTATACATGTTGGTAGGCAATGCTGAAGCTTGTCCAGGCCAATCTGGTGATGCAGAAAAGCCCCCAGTGCTGCATCTGGAAATGCTTGTGCCGTCATATGCTGCCAGAGATCAAACTGTAAGGCATGTGTCAGCAGCCCTGTTTGATATCTCCAGCCTCCGGACACTTCTGATCAAAAGAAAAGGATGTGAAACCTTTTGTGACTTGCTTCTTTCACTTAACATAATATTGTCCAAGTCTCATTTATAATTGGGGGAGGGGGGTTGCTCAACAAGTAGTTATACAGCAGTGAACAAAATATGTGATTGTTCTGCCTTTGTGGGATTTTCATATAGTGAGATAAATAAAATAGTTAAAGCAATGGTTTATTAATAAGTATTAGTCTTATGTTAGAGTAGTCTGGATGGCACATGAAAGAAAGGAAATCTCTGTGAAGGTGGCATCTGCTCTAAGATCCATATTATGCAAAGGAGCCCTTATCAGAATCAGGAAAGTGCATTTCAGGAAGAAAGCAGAGTTGTGCATAGTGCTCAGCAGAGAAATGAGCTCAGTATATTTAAGTGGGTTTTTTGGTTGGTTTGCATTTGAGATTTTGGAGGGTTGGGGCTATACCCAGCAGTGTTCAGTGTTTACCCCCTTGTTCTGCACTCAGGGATTACCTCTGGTGGGACTCAGGGGACCTTATGAGGTACCAGGCTCAAAACTGGGTTGGCCACATGGGAGGTGCCTTCCTGATATTCTTTCTGCAGCCCAGCTATTTGAGCCTGAGCTACCTGTGAGATGTTCCAGCTAACTCTTCATAATGCCAGGTGTATGAGAAAGGTCTAAAATTCCCAGATATCTGGGTACAAACACAATCTTGGAGGTCACAGCATGTTAGGAACCTGAGAAAACACTGTACAGCTGAGAAGAGGGCCAAGGAAAGATGTCCTGGTGTGTCCATGTTTAGAGTGGGCAGAGGCAGCTGAGTGTAAGAAACAAAACAAAAGGATGAAGTCAGAGAAAGAGGGGGAAGTGCTCTGAGAGGGCAAAGAGCATTGGTAGGCTGCCCAGAGCAGCAGGTTGAGAACCACTGGCAACAGAAAACTACTCTGCAAGGACAGAGGACTTGGTAAAGCCAGTTGGCAACAGATTGTGCAGAGAGGGAGAGAATATGTGTGATTGTCAAAAGCTGACATTCCTAAATAAATAAATCCTAAATAAAGGAATTTAGGATTCAGACACATTTGAAGGTGAGAATGGTTGTAGCATGTTTCTGTTCTAAGGTGAGGTGCAGAAGGCTGGGGAAATGACAAGCTGCTGCCACAGATCCTCTGGAGAATAGAGAACCTTGCGGGTAAAGTGAACTTTAAGCCAAAAGGGTCTGTTGTTACCAAAGTAGTAGATGTGAGAGGGGAGGTAAGTGGCAAATGTAAGAAGGCCAGTGCTTCCCGTGAAAAGTTAAGAAAGGTGCTAAGGCTTGAAATAGTTGCTATAAAAAGGAAAAGAGAAAACAGTAGTTAGCTGCACAGAAAAACAGGAAATAAGCCTGGAATTCCTGTCTTTCTTGGTGGCTGGATTTTCTTTATGCTGATCCAGCTGAGAAAAGATGTCTGTTCAGGGATAGAGCCCGATGCTCACTTAAGTCTGTCTCCTCTAGTAGGCTCTGAGGTCGGAATCCTTGGATGCTGGGTACTCTGGAAAGTTTGTTAGGCAAATAAATACTAGGCGCTACAAGTTGAACAAAGGATTTGTGACCTAGAATGATTACAAGAGGCACTCAGAAAAGGGAAGAGAATTGAAAGACAGGAGATTTATTTCAAGTATATTCTGTGAAAATTTAAAATAAGGCTGTTTTGTTCATTTGTAAGGAATGGAAATTTAAGTAATTGGTATCAAATATAGTGGGATATAGGAATTAAAGGAAATGAAACTCTTAGATTTAAATAATGATTTAAATTTAATCTATTTGACAAATGTATCATGCTTTAAAGAAAGAAATTCTATTTCTATTCTGAGTTTGTTTGTTTTCCTTTCTCTCTTTTTTTTTTTTTTTTTTTTTTCTGGTCACAACCAGCAGCGCTCAGGAGTTACTCCTCAGAAATCTCTCCTGGCAGACATGGGGAACAATATGGGATGCCAGGATTTAAACCGCTGCCCATCCTGGGTCAGCTGTGTGCAAACGCCCTACTGCTGTGCTATCTCTCTGGCCCTGTTTGTTTTCCTTTCAAGGGCCACACCCAGCAGGACTCAGGGGCTGCTTCTGGCTCTTTGCAAGGATCTGACTCTCTCTGCTCAGGGATAGAACCAGGTTCAGCCACATGCAAGACAAGCACCTTAACCTTTTCAAAAAATAATTTTGAAAGATTATAAACTTATGCCAAAATTTAAGTGCTGACTCTAATTCATCTGTGTAAATGCTATTTTATGTTCTAAGTACATTATAACTTAATGAAGCAGTTAGAAATTGGTCTTTATCTTTGAGCTCTTTGAAATCTGTACCACCTTTTTCACAAGCCCCTGAACACCAAAAAGTCACATTTCATCCTTTGCTACAGTCTTTGTAATTTTGTGAAATTCTCCTTTGTCAAATGAGTGCTGGCATCAGATTGGATTAGTTGTATGTTGTAAAAAGATTGAATTTATTGAAGATAATTTTGATTGTTTTTAATCATTTTTATTACTCCTCTTGAATGCTTACAGTGGTGCTGGACAAGAAGTAGGAAGATCATGTATTATCTTAGAGTTCAAAGGAAGAAAAATCATGGTAATTATCACTTCATTGTCAAGTTAACAGTATGGCTTTGTAGTACTTAGGTTTTTTTGTCTGGTATATATCTATTTGGTTCCCAGAAAAATTTCATAGCTGGTAAACATAGTCTGTTATAAATTTTGGTTTTTTGGTTTTAATTTTTGTCTGGGTATTTTGTATGTCTGTTTTTGTTTCTGATTTTGGGCCATACCTAGCTGCACTCAAGACTTCAAGGCTTACTCCTGACTGCACTCAGGGGTCAACCCTGGCAGAACTCATGACCATATGGGGTGGAGGTCATGAGTACATGGTGTATCAGGGATCAAACCATGTACAAGGCAAGTGCCTTACCTACTGGACTGTCATCTGACCCCTAATTTTTATCTATTCTTTGTTGTTGATTAATTTAGGTTAGGGGTGGTTACACCTGTCAGTGTTCAGGGGCTATTCCATGCATGGAGGATAATGTCAGGGATTGCACCCTGGCCTCTTGCATACAAAGGCTGAACACTAGTTCTTTGAAGTTATCTCCCTGGCCCATTTTTCTCTTTTCTAAAATGTTAGTGTAAAAAAAAAGCATACATACTTCTTATTTGTTTGTTTGTTTGGTTTTGGTTTTTGGGTCACACCCTACAGCGCTCAGGGGTTATTCCTGGCTCTTCCATGCATGGAGGATAATGCCAGGATTGCACTCTGGCCTCTTGCATGCAAAGACTGAACACTAGTTCTTTGAAATTATCTCCTTGGCCCATTTTTCTCTATTCTAAAATGTTAGTGTAAAAAAAAAAAAAAGCAGACATACTTTTTGTTTTGGTTTGTTTTGGTTTGGTTTTTGGTTTTTGGGTCACACCCCTGCAGTGCTCAGGGGTTACTCTTGGCTCTTTGCTCAGAAATCGCTCCTGGCAGGTTCGGGGAACCATATGGGATGCCAGGATTTGAACCACCGACCTACTGCATGAAAGGCAAATGCCTTACCTCCATGCTATCTCTCCCGCCCCATACTTCTTAATAATTTGAAAAAACATTGGATAAGCCAGGAAGCAGTATTCCAGGATTCTGAACTTATCAATTAGTACCCCTAAATTATTGCTTCTTCAAACTTGCTCCTCCCTCCTGAGAGTCTAATCAGTTTAATTTTCACTCAGCAAAGACACTTGTGAACTCCAGCAGGCAGTGATAGAGCCCTTTTTTGGCCTCTTAGAGTTAAGTTAACATTAGGCTACTTACAGTGCTT
>PVKC010019115.1:0-19271 GCA_004027635.1 Crocidura indochinensis
CAACAAAGTAATGATTTCTTCCTCTGGCTCTAGTTATTTCAGGTACATGGGAGATGCCAAATAGTCTGGACTGCATCTGGAACACATTTTATTCTGGCTCAAAAGTCATAAAACATCCACCAAACCAAAGAAAATAATTCTTAGCAAACTTCAGAACATAAGTACTGATCCCAAGCATTTCATATCCTGTGGTGGCAATGATAAGTAATTACCATTTAAAAACAATCAGATTCCTCTGCTATTAATTTTAAGATTCAAAATCCTCTAATCTACCCCTGTTTCACTTTTCAGATTGACTATTGCTAAGTTGGTCCAATAGATGAGTGCCATGTCCCTGATGTTTTTAGATGTTCTTAGACATCACCAGAACGCCAGAACACCACTTGAAAAATTATAGAGTGAGATTCATTTCTGAATCTAAAGTCGGAAGTCCTGGACATAAGTATTTGGTGACAACTAGCTAGCTCACAGTCGCTGGCTGGTTCAGTTGGGAGTCTGCTTTTCCCCACTTCAAATGTTGCTCAAAGCAGACCCTAAGACAAAAAAGTAGTTGACTTGGAAGGTGAAGCTGAAGTAGGTGAGAGGGGAAAGGGAAACAGGGAGAGGAGTAAGTCACTGAAACATTCAGAGTTAAGTTAGACACCACTGCAAGCAACTTGAACTTAGTCCAACAGAATCTTGGGGAAATATGGCAGACCTTAGTCCTCATGATTGTTATATTGCCCAAAGAGAAAAAGTGAGTGAGTAGGGGGGAACATATCCATTATTCCCTGCCAATTGGTCTGCTGTTCTGAGACTGACAATTGCTCTACACATCATGCCTATTCTACAAACATGATCATAGGACTAAGACAAGCTCACAGGTGAACAGTCCGTATTCTCGGTTGTAAATTTTGCTGAAATTCTCACACTGGCCAAGCAGTGTCCATCACACTGGAACTTTTGTTGCACTTAGGAATATGACTTAACTCACAGCACACTGAATTGCATAAGGGGGGACCAGTTACCCTAGCATCCTGGGAGGTAAAGGAGGGAGAAGTGGGAAATGCTGGGAAAAGGGATGGAGGGAGGATAACACTGGTGGTGAGAATTCCCCTTATTCATCATCACTATGTACCTTAAATATTACTCTGAAAGATTTGTAAGTCACTTTGACCACAATGAAAATTAAAAAAGGAGGTTCTAAAGACTTTAAAAACTCTGTTTCAATATGGTAGACTTGGAAAGTTCTGGAACGTGAGAACAGAGAACATGAAAAAAATAAAAGGGCTCGCTAAGAAAGACAGTTAATGAAAAAAATGGTAACAGTACAAGGGAATAGAGTGTGTTCACAGAAGATAAATTCATGAGTAACCTTTGGTAATTCCAGCTGGAGGAAATACTGCTAGATATGGTTAAAAATTAATATAGTCAACTATGCTTTGCAGAATTATTTATAACTGAAAAAACACTAAAGATAGTATCAAGAGCTCAATGATATGGTGTAGCTTAAGTAAATCTTGATTTAATGTAATGTTTTAGTGCATTTTAAATGATGCTTATAAGCGATTCTTTATGGCACGGGAAAATAATTATGATATACTAAGTGCAAGAAGAATAAGGCTGGATGTACAATATGCTCTCAATTACTGACGAGGCAGAAAACAAAACACTGGGAGGAAATAGGCTGAATGTGTACACTGGTTGTCGCTAAAGAAAAATTTGCTGACACAGGTTTTTCTGTTTTTGCACTTCCTTCTATACATGCAGCACTCCCTTTTTCTAAGAAATAAACAAGATGACAGTAAACAAGATAGGTAATACTACTATCAATAATTATCTCTTATCAAAGAATTTCAGCTTTATAAGGCTGTCCTACCAGCTTCCCAACCACCAACAAGTGCCTCACCAGAGATGAGGTGTGCTGGGGATTCCCCATACTACATTCCACATTTTACATGGAATATACCAAGAAGGCCTAAACAATGCTTTTTTTTGTCTTGATTGCATTGTGTTATACAGAATAAATAGCTCATAAAAAGGACTGGCCAGCACACTGCAAAGAAATTCATATGGTCCTTGAGAATAATTAGCAAAGAAAGGAAACCCAATAATTTCTCAAAAAACAATTTGCTTATAAGACAATTCAGATGCAAATATCTAAGGAAAACTTTGCAGTCTCTTCTCTCCATGGTGCTTGGTTCTACAGTGAATGTTAAATTACTTTTGGATTTCAGCTCCTCGAATTCAGAGGAGGCAAAAGACAATTTGGACTGGATTAGGAATGAAAGGTGTTAGGTGGAATAAGAGTTTCCAAGCACAAATAACTTGACTCCCAAATGACCATGACCACTTAACAATCCCCGGAGACAGCTTTGGTTGTCCACTGGGAAGACACACCGAAAGGGATCAGGTATATGGAGACCAAGATGAGGCAGTGTCCTCAGTACCAGGACAGCTCTCTTTTTAAGGAACATTCTTTCACAGCGCCAAGCAGAGTTGTCCTGAGACTGGAAGGGGCTGAAGGGGCTGGGCCGAGCTCTGTGGAGCTGGTGGATGAAATAAGAGGCTGCAATTTCAGGAGGGAATGGCTGGTGCAAGGCTAATCAGAGAATTTATCTCTAATAACTGAGCAGCAGGGGAAGAAATCTGAGATGTGACCCGTTAGCCATGAGTACACATAACACTTGCTCCTAAATGCTGCGGCTCTATTTTGACTTTCAGGCTAGTACTTGAAAGCCCAGAAAAAATCCAGACTATCTATCTCTTCTAGGGGTGTTCTCCAATAACTGAGAATAATGAGTATCATATGAGTAACAAGTCAGGCCACAAGACACACCCCTTAACTTCAACGCAAACTCACCTCTTTTCTCTAGGTTTACTAACTAGGGCAAAAAATTCCTCCCACCTGGTTTGGAGTGAAATGATTATGATCTCGCCTGGTTAACAGAGGTTCAAGTGGGGAAAGAAAGTTCACAAAAGGTCGTGTCAACTGGCAGCTTCATTAACAATGTATGCCAGTCACTTGCTCATTATAGACATCCATAGTGGCTTTACCCAAGTGCATTGATCTCTTGCAAAGAAGTGAAGTCCGGAGAAAACTAAAGGAAGTGAGGGTAATAATTCTGTTAATGGAGCAGACCAGATGCATTGGGAGTGGAAGGAATCATGAGCTCTTGGAGCAAGACAGCCTTTGCATGAAATGCGATCTGTCTACCTTCTTTGTACAACTGACCAGACTCATTGCTAACGTCGTGCAGGAGGGAGATTTGTGGTCTTACTGGCGATTCAGTCTCAAATCTTTTTTTTTTTTTGGTTTTTGGGTCACACCCGGCAGTGCTCAGGGGTTACTCCTGGCTCCATGCTCAGAAATTGCTCCTGGCAGGCACGGGGGACCATATGGGGCACCGGGATTCGAACCGATGACCTTTTGCATGAAAGGCAAACGCCTTACCTCCATGCTATCTCCCGGGCCCCAGTCTCAAATCTTAGTTCTCTTACATCCAGTTATTGCCTCAGTTTTCACATCAAAAATTGGGAATGTGTGCGTATCTGGGTTGCTGTGCCAAAGTGAAGGGATTTAAAGTAACAGTTCATATTAGAGGCTGGGGAATAAGACCAGGGGTTAATGCACTTGCCTTGCACACAGCTAACCCTAGTTCTATTCCCGGAACTTATGAGCACCGCTGCTGGGAGTGATGGACCTGGTGTGCTCCCATCCCAAATACTCACAGTTCATATTAAACTGAGCTTTTCCCCCCTTATCAGTAGTTTCGCTGGATGGCATAATTTGCTATCTTGGTTAGTTTCTATTGTGATTTTATTAAAATCCCAAATGTATTTTTTCCTCCCCCCATTTCCCTAAAGTGTCTATTTCATTATCTTTAGGAGGAAAATTCTACTAAAACAGGCTATAAAGAGCTAAGTCAGCAGATGGAGACTGGTACCCAGCTGAAGCGCAGTTCAATGAATGTAGAAATTTGAACTATAAGGTAAGACAGATTTGTAAGCTGGTGGGATTTTTGGTCACTCTAGAGGATGGTCTCACATGATACTGACAGTGACATTTGGGGAGGAAATCTGAAAGAATGCACCTTGGCATTTTTTTTAAATCTCAACGGATAATATATGAAGTTTACAAGCAAAACCAAATTTGCAGAAAGAGGAAAAAATAGGAGTTGACTAGGACCAAGGGTGGGAAAGAGATTCATTCTCTATGGGAATGAAGGATCTTAATGGGGGAGTGATGAAATTCTCCTCTGGATGGCAGGAAAGGTTTCATACCCCAGGGTATTTTTGAGAGAAATTCAGACTGAGAAGGGTGAATTTTATGGTATGCAAATTAAATAGTGATAAAATGGTTGGAAGAATCCTGGGACTGAAGGTGATAGGGTTTTAATCACTACACCCTCCTGACCAAGGATGCTTAAATTCAATTCTGATTACTAGAACTTTCCCAAACCTACTGTCATAGGTCTCCCTGAAATGTCCAGGTTCCCACTAAATTACTGAGCTAGGGTGAAGAATGTATAATTATGCTTCATGGCCCCATGATGAGATATTCCCACTGGGTTTTGAATGAGCTAGAACCCAGGGCCTGACACAGGGAGGCCTATGCTTTTCTATTGAACACCATCGATGTCCCACTGGGCTTGCATTTCAGAAGTCTGGTCCTCAAGAAAACCTTGAGTTTTGTGTCATTTCCAAATGCAAGTCACATGTAAAAGTACAAATGCATAAATACACAAATGCAAGTGACAGAGCAAGTTGGAAGCTCTTTAGAAAAGGCGCTGCTGGCTTTTCTCTCCAATGTGTGTGGGTCTGCCCTCAGAGTAAAAGAGACAATGAATTGCGAGTTTTCAGCTCGAATGGTGCCGAGTGCAGGCTATATTTCCTCTGCTGTTACTCATCATCTGTTTCCCTGCAGCGGGAGGAAACCGGAAGTCTGACAGCAGGGGCCGGCGCTTGTGCATAGGACACTTACAGGGTAAGGCTGAATGACAGTGAGGAGTATCGATTCTTTGCAGCTTCTGTAAGAAAGAAAGAAAAAATATTCATGAAATGCACAGAACTAAGCCCCTAACATTGAAAATATTATTTTGCGAGGAAATGCGTGATGAACTGGCGACTGTTTTTTTTTTGTTTGTTTGTTTGCTTTTGTTTTTTTTGACTTCTGGGGCAGAGTAAATGATAAGTTCAGACCTGGGCTTTCAGACCACAGTAAAAAAAAAAACCAAACCCAGCCTTCAGCAAGGCCAAAAAGTCACCCAAGAGCTTGCCATGTGACTTACACTGGTTGACTACATCTGTGAGACTGAGCACAATGGAAGTAGCTGAGGACCAGCAGTTTGAGAAGGTTCCCTCATCCAGCAGTCTCTATTTTTATTATTATTATTATTATTATTATTATTATTATTATTATTATTATTATTATTATTATTATTATTTGCTCTTTCCTGGACTCCATCCTGACCTTCCTTTAGCTGCATATCGATGTCTCGAAGGATAGTTCAAAAACTACCAATGCATTAAACATTATTAGTACAGCATAATGAGAGAACAATGCCAGAATGCCACCGTTAGTGCCTGTGTCAAAGCAGATCCCCACCCCAGCCAGTCTTATCACCCATCTTCAAGACTTCCTCTGCAGTCACTTCTACTATAGGACCTCGCTAATTGCATCAGACAAGCCTCATTGTAGTTGAAAACAGAGCAAGGTATTATAAGGATTTATCTAATTTGTACCAAGTAACCCAAACCTTTCAAATACCCAAACCCTTGTGTGTGGGCTGGGGAAATCATATTATGGGTGGTAATAGATTTTCTTCCTCCCTTCTTTTCTTTTTTTATCCTGAGTTAGAAAAAGGTCAGTTGCCACTTTACTGAAAGAAGCTGACTTTTAATCATGAGGCTGTAATTAATTACCTGCCTCTGAGATTTATGGCCCAAATGAATAAAGGAAGGGGTCTCTTGCAGGGCTGTTCTCTTGATGAGGCTAGTACAAATCATGTTTGTAGTCCTGTTGGCTGGGTTTGGCCCCTGTTCCATGGTTGTTTTCAGTGGTGCTTGGGGTAGGCGCCAAGGTAAGGAGTGGGTTTGGGGAGGAGCAACTTCAGTGGAACAGGGACAGAAAGCAGCAGAAGATACTGGAAGATGATGGGCAAAGAACTACTCACTGTAGATGTAACCCATCTTCTCTCACAGGCCAGTTTCTGAGACTTGGCAGGGTGCTCCAACCTTATCAGGGGTTCCTGATATGACATCAGTATTGTCAGATATAAAATCAGAGTGGCCAATTTAGCATATAAAAAGTGAGTAGATGATCTAAACAATTACGCATTGCTGCTGAGTAGACACGTGTGGCAGTTCAGGGCAGTTGTCTGGCATCACTGAGCAAACTCGGTGTCACAAACACTGTGCTCCATCCATGCCACTCTGGCTTCTTTCACAAAGAAATGCTGGCACCAGCTTTTATAACATAAATGTAGCTGAGGATTCAGTTCACAGTCAAAGGGCTGGAGGCCCATTTGGTCTCCATCATCAGGAGATTGGCTAAGTGAATGTGTTGCATTGCACTGTGGAATGAAGTAGCTGTACTTTCTATATGTGTGACTACTAGGATGAACCTTAAAAACAGTGCAAGATGGGGCCAGAGACATGGCACAGTGGTAGGGCGTTAGTTCAAATCCCGGTATCCCATATAGTCCCCAGAGCCTGCCAGGAGCGATTTCTGAGTGCAGAGCCAGGAGGAATGCCTGAGTACCACTGGCTGTGATCCAAAATTCAAAATAATAAAACAAAACAAGACCAAAAAAACTTTAAGAGACAGGATAGGGTATGTAATAGAAGGGCAAGAAGAGAGAGAGTGAGAGAGAGAGAAAGAGAGTACAGTGGCTAAAGCACTTGAATTGCATGCAGCCAACCTGTGTTTGATTCCTAGCACTGTAAATGAATCCCTATTCTTGCTAGGAATGATTACTGAGCACAAACCCAGGTGTAAGCCCTAAGCGCAGTCAGAAATGGTCCTCAAACAAGCCAATAAATATGTAATGCAATGCATTTATGAATGTTTTAAAATATGTTTGCATGAAACTGCAATACACATGAAGAAGAGTGCAAAAAATGATAGGAGACACTTTTGATATAGTGGGCCATTTTCTCTAAGTGGAGGCAGGGGGTGGGAGAGAATATAAGTATGGACAAGTCAAAGCCTTGTATTGTTCTGTGGTGATAATTATTTGTACCAGGAATTGATGAGTCTGATAAACTCATTTTTCTGCACTTGTGACTTTAAAAATCTTTTAATGAAGGATGATGAAGAAAGTTGGGGTACCCATATGTCAGCAAGCTTATTAATTGTTTAAGAGGAACTGGTGCTTGGAAATCCCCTACATAATGGCTATTCCTCATAGCCATTAAGCCTATGGAGAAGCAGGGTCCCAATGTGACCTGTCACATTGCACCAACTCTCTCCCTGGTGAATTCAACACAATTCCTGGTCGCTCAGTTTCCCATATGGTTTGGTCATTAGGAGGAACTCTTGTGCAGAAAACAAACAGAAGCAAAACTCAATTAAATTCCCTTGTTCGTAGACAATACGACACAGCCATCATACTCCAAGTGGGAGGGAGCATCTGTGAGTATGGCATCCAAGTGGACTGTTTGTCCTGCCTAATCTGTTTACAGAACACTATGGAACAGGTGCTGGGTTCTTGGACCATACACTTCCGGTACAGTTGATTGGGCCTGAGTATTTGAATGAGCTCAGATTTCTTCTCTCAGGGATCAGAACTAAGAGGCTCTAAGGAGAGTTGTGAGCCTGCTCCCATTGAAGGCTGAATGAGAGGAAAAGTTATACTTTTCCTTTGCTGAGAAGCCTTCAGTCTGCTTTCTAGAGAGTGTGAACCAGATGACATTATCACCAACAGTGAATGGGGTCCTTTTCCACCACATTCACAGTAATATTGTTTCAGGTCTTTTTGTTGTAGGTCAATCATTTTTACAGCTGTAAACTAATCTCTCATTGTCTACTCATTGGCATCACTATGACAATAAATAATGATGAACCCCTTTTGTATATGCCTGTTGGTCATCTGTATGCCTTCTTTGAGGACATATGTGTTCACTTTCTCTCCCAACTTCTGAATGGGATTGACCACATTACAATTTAACTACAATTTCCAAAAATGTTAAAAAAATGGGGGAGTTTTTAAAACAAAGTTATTATTAACACAAATATGAACAAAGAGAAAGGGGAGTGGAAAAATAGATAGTACAGTGGGTAGGGCACTTATCATCCATGAGGCCAATCTATGTTCATTCCCCAGCATCCTGGGGTCCCTGGGGGTCCCTAAATCCAGAATCAGGAGTAATCCTAGAGAAACTTCAGGTGTGGTCCCAAATCCATCACCCTTCCAAAAGAGGAAAAGTAGTAGTGCTCCCTACCAAGTCCTGGGCCCTCTGTTCTGAATGCTGCTTACTCACCATACAGGTAGAAATACACTGATTGATGTCAAGTGTCTGTGTCTGAGATCTATCATCAGTTCTGGGAATGGGCTTCCCCTCACTCACCTATAAGTACTTAATTATCACCTGCCAGACAAGAAGAATTAAGTTCATGGTAATTTGGTTCCCTTAGGATTCCTAACTCAGTTGTAGGAGAATAAAAATATCAAAATTGTATGTGTTCATAGGTTACAGGCTTCTAAGTTGATTGAGACAGATTCAACTGAAGCTTCATGCCAATAGATGTCAATCATTGCCACACAGCAAAGCAGGGTGCTGCGGGCCTTCCAACTAAGTTACTGAAAATCAGAGCTTGTGAGCCTTTGCCCCTATTTTCTCTGGAGTCTGACTCAATTTTTCAAAACAGGGCAACAGGTAAAGCAGCAGTATATGTTACAAGAGCAGAACTACATTCATGAAATCTCTTTCCTGCCATAGAAACAGGCCCAAAGCATCCCCATGGGACATAGAAGATAATAGAAATGGTGCCCTGTGCTAAATTTTGGGTAGGCTTCTTGCTCATAGGATGAAGTCTGCTTGGGTTCAATTTGAGTTAACCTTAGTTTGAGCAACCCAAAAGTGTATACTTCTGGGAAATCTACAAACAAGTGCACAAGGGGAAAAGTAAGCTGATTATCTCCCATGGTAACTTATTGCCATGTCATATCACGTGGGTGCTGATCAAGAGAGAACTTTCCTATCCTTTGCCTCACTGTCCTGACTTATTTTAAAGCTGAAAGGAGTCAAAGCTAAAGAATGAGAGAAGGCCCCTAAAGTCACTGTACTCTTTTGAAGCAAATGAGTTTTGTGGTGTTGGGAACTTAAAATGTTACTGTATATACTCGAGTGTAAGCAGAGTTTTTCCAGCACAAAATTTGTGCCCCAAAACATGAACTTGGTTTATACTCGGGTCATACAGGTTACTTGATTCGGTTGATGTAGTCTTCAGTCATCTTCTAGCATCTGCTGGAGGGGGCAGTGTTTCAGCTCAGTCCACAAGTCATGGCTGAGCGGAAGAGGTAGGTGGCTGAACTGAACTGAATGTCACTGAACTATTGAACCCACAATATTCTGGGCTTTGTATGAGAGCGATATCTTCGAAGTTAGTGATGATGACAATGTCTATGCTGATACCCTCACACCAGATACAGCTGAAGCTCTGTTTGGACATACAGATGATGAGGAGGAGGAATCCAGTTTTGAAGGATTTTAACCTCTCGGATTTAGCTTGTTTACCTGTTAAGCTATGGTTTTCTGAACTTTATTTAGAGTTTTAAAAATTATTGTTGCTAGGTTACAGTTTTTCTTGAGCAATAAATATTGAAAAACATTTAATCTACTGATTCCTCAATTATTGTAATTGTTTTGGGAATATTTTTTTTTTGGTTTTTGGGTCACACCTGGCAGTGCTCAGGGGTTACTCCTGGCTCCATGCTCAGAAATTGCTCCTGGCAGGCACGGGGGACCATATGGGGCACCGGGATTCGAACCGATGACCTTTTGCATGAAAGGCAAATGCCTTACCTCCATGCTATCTCCCGGGCCCCGGGAATATATTATATTTTTATTTTTGAAATTTACCAGTAGCTGTTGCATTTTCTACTTCAGTTTATACTCGAGTCACTAAGTTCTCTTAGTTTTTAGGGTAAAATGGGGGGTCAGCTTATACTCAGGTGGGCTTATACTTGAGTATGTAGGTACTTGGCCACTGAGTATTTTATTTCAGATTCCAAAGAGTTAATGACACATCAACAAGTGGCTGAAGAAAATTTCTGACTCTGCTCTTTCAATTTCTGAAATTTTATGGAGGGCCAGGGAGGAACTGGTTGAGCCCTAGAAAGCTGTGATGAATAGGCAGTGTAGAATGTGAACACAGTTGCTACAATTTTATACCCCCTGAGACCCAATTGCTTTGTTTACTACCATTTCTATTCATTTAGATGCACTTCAACAGATTATATTGCACCCAAGCAATCCTTGACCAAGAGAGTGAGTGCTTAGAGCCCCAAGAAGAAGTAATCAAAAGGTAAATATAAGAATGAGGGGTATAAGGTGGTAAAATGGAGAACAAAGGGACTCAAAAGACTGAGAAAATGCTAGTCATCTTTAGAGCAGCTCTCATGGTACAATGTTCATTTGTTCACTTCTAGAAAGGGAAGTGGTTATTAATATCTTCAGTACAATAGTGGTTAGGACCAGACAAGTCCCTCAACAAGCACTCTTGTTGCTCATCACAGACCCTAACCATCACAGATACTGTATTAGCTTCCTATTACTATTGTAATAAAAAATAAAACCTTTGTCTCTAAAATAAACTATTATCTTAAAGTTGTGAAATGTTTGAAATGTGCTTCTCCTAGCTAAATTCCATGTGTCAATGGGGCTATTTTAATTCTGAAGCCTTTTCAGCTTCTAGAAGCTTTGATATATCTTGGTTCATGGTCTCTTCTTTGATCTTCAAAACCAACAATGTACTATCATCAAATTTCTCTGACTCTCATGCTCTCTCCTGTCACTTGATGGGACCCTAGTATTTGCACTGAGTCCTCTTGGATAATCCAGGAAAGTTGATCCAGGCTTAATAGAATCACATCTGTAAACTCACAGATTAGGATTTTAGCATCTTTGAGGGGTCATTATTCTTCCTGGCATGAATAATAGCTTTATTTCTTATCTAGTGCTTTATAACAAATTACCAACTCTTAATGACAACACCACACACTTCTTTTCAGTGAAGCCAGCGGGCTTTTACTAGAACTTACTTAGAAAGATACAGTGTGGTGGGGTTAGAGAGGAAGTGTGCATTCAGCAGAGAACAGGAACTTGAAAGAGCAAGCACAAAGGCACAGAGACAAGCAAGAGAGGGACACGTTTAGGGAGAACACAGGTCTGAAGAGCAAGCCCCACATACTTTTTTAAATAAATATCCTGTATTTTTGTGAGTTCGGAAATATTAGAGAATTATATGTGTTGACTAGAATTCCAAGATTGAGGTGTTATCAAAAGTTTAACAAGAAGAATCTACTTCCAAACACATTTATGTGATATATACAGGGTTAAACACTTTGGGGGCACTGTTGAACCAAAAGCCTTGGTTTCTTGAGTGTTCCTTGGATAGAGGTCATCTTCAGTTCCTTAACACAGGTCTCCTAAACATGACCACTTGGTTCATCAAAACTAGCAAGAAAGAGATGATGATGAAAGTTTGTATCAGCTATCATATAATTATGTTGGCAGAATCCCATCATCTTTGTCATATCTAGAAGTTAGTCACAGGTGCTCCCCATATGTGAAAGAAGAGGAGAGGATGTAGCTATATATTAGGAAGCATGGATCATTAGAACCAATGAGGACCCTCTTAGATTCTGTCTGTCACACTAATAAAGAGAGAGATGAAACAATATCTCTAAAGCAGCTTCCAATATTGACTTCATCTTATATAGACTATTGTTTTCACTCAAGATTGTCAGGAAGAATATAGAAGGTAAGAACTTGAGGAGGGAAAAAGTTAAGGATGGAAATAATGTGGATCAGGCTTCAGGGCTTCTTTATAGATCTATCTACAAACCCCAGAAACAGCAACACAGAAAACATGAGATCCAAACTATAAACATAAAACTTTATGTAATTTTTTTTTTGGTTTTTGGGCCACACCCGGTGACGCTCAGGGGTTACTCCTGGCTGTGCGCTCAGAAGTCGCTTCTGGCAGGCACGGGGGACCATATGGGGAACCGGGGGATCGAACCGCAGTCCGTCCTATTTTAGCGCAGGCAAGGCAGGCAGGTGCCTTACCTCCAGCGCCACCGCCCGGCCCCCCTTTATGTAATTTTTAATATTTATTGAAACTCTTGTGATTTACAAAGTTCTTCATTGTTGGGTTTCATACATATAATGTTTCGGGGCCAATCTACTACCAGTATCAACCTCTTTACAATGTGCCTGTCAAGGCACTAGAACATTCTATGCCTAAAACTCAACTATCAATATTTTTATTAGGGATTCTTTTGTAAATACAAAATTAAAAAGAAAGAATGTTAAGAAGTATTGCACAACTTATTCATTTAAAAATTAAGTTTTGAAAAACTTAAACATTTGAATTAAATATGCCTATTATGACATATATTTATGACAATAAAGTATTTGTATCTAAGTGATTTTCCATATATTGCCTGAAATATAACCTATATTTATTTTAACTTTACCACTTTTGAATAAATAGTTATAATATTATTATAATATTATATTTAATATAATATTTTGTACAATATTATGATAAAAATAAATAAATTGAAATATAATACTACAATATGTTATTTATCATTATGATTGGGGATGAATTATTTCCTCAGCTTTCTCCTGTCTATAAATAATTATAATCTGTCTGACAAAAAGAATTAACTCTATAGTGTTTCTATCCCTTAAGATTCCTAATCCTAAAATGCTAGGAGGTAAAAATGATTGAAGCCATTTTAAATGGTTTAACAGAAATATAAGGATGAAAATTGGAAGATGCCATATTCAAGGAATCAGATAAATTCTTTTTTATGAAGTTGTAAAGTGGAGACTTTAAGAAATTCAGTTAAAACACATTTAGAGAAGTATTATTTCATAAAGAAATTCCAAGTGAATTTTTCACTTTTGATGAGTAATTTCAAATTACAGTGCCAACTTTTTAAAGTGGCTGAATGTCTTAAAATATCATTTTCAGGATCCAGAGATATGGCTCAGCAAGAAGAAGCATACCTGGCATGTGAAAGGCCATAGAATTCTATGCCCAACATGGCCCAACATTAGCCAGTATGACCCCTGACACTGCTAGTTGATATGATTCTCCAGTGCTATATATAACTCATGTGATGATTGATGCTCTGCCACCAACTGTGCAATCCCAGACATCAGAGCAGGAGTGGAAAATATATTCGATCAACTTTGCCTTCAATTCCTCACTTTCCTTTTTTGCAACAAAAGTATTTTGCTTTCTGTTTTTAGTGAGTCTTTTGAAAGCATTTGTAGCTCTTGCTTTCAGTAATTGCAGACCATGTTTTAGCATTTTTTTACATTTTGCATGTTTTACATTTCTCTTCTTTTAATTTTTCTAGGTTCTTGGTTTAGGGTCATACCTAGCTTTATATTCAAAGGTCCATACCATGTCAAGGATGGAACCTGGGACGTCTGCATGCAAAGACTTTCTAGTCTATTGAGCTAATTGTTTGGTCCTCATATTAAAACGTGAGTCTGTTGCAGCTAGCAATGTAAGAAAGAAGCTCACATTCTAATAACATTTTCACTTTTCAAGTCCCTTTCAACAGTGAAGCTTGAGTTCTGATCTCTTTCTCTTAGAGCACCATAACTTTACATCTTTCTTCAAATGAATTCCCCATTTTATGTTACATTATTTTAATATTGCAGATATGTATATTCATCTAGGAGTATACTATCACAATTTTTCCTTTTATAAAAACTGAATAGATTCTCTGACCAGTTCTAAGGTTGTTAAAAGTATGTGGTACAGAGCCTTGATTGGATTTCAAGGAAAAGAGAAAGAAAGAAAAGAAAAAGAGAAAGAGAAAGGAAAAGAAAAAGAGGAAGGAACAAAGAAAGAAAGAACAGAAGGACTGAAGGAAGGAAGAAAGAAAGAAAGAAGGAAAGAAAGAAAGGAAGGAAGGAAGGAAGTCAGGAAGGAAGGAAGAGGAATTCACTGTTATGAATTTGTATTTATAGACATTTATATTTTTGGAGGTTGGGAAAAACAAGCCAAAGCAAAATAAAGTACATAAGCTATTTTATGTCAAAATGCATGTTTTGATTAAAAATAAAGTCTAAACAAGTTAACTGTAAGATCTTAAAGTTCAAATGTAGAAGTAATCAATCTATAAAGGCTAAAACCTAACATTAAAAATGGCAAAATAAAAAGAAAATTTAGAGCTAGTTATGAAAGGATTTTATAAAATGACATTCTAACATAACTCAAGAGATTGATGTGCAGTATTTTTATTTGGAACAAAAGGTGGTAAGGCAGAGGGAAAGGGCATATGAACTCTCTTTTCTAAGGTAAATACATGCACACACACAATTTTTGTTCTTGCACTTCAGAGTTCTTCAAAGAGAATGGAAAAGTATTTTCTGCAAGTGAGTGTATCGTGCCCTCCCTTAAACATTTTGCTGGTGGATAGCCACTGTCTCAATTCCTAACAGGTTCTGGAACTATTTAACGTTTATCCAGTGACTTGACTCGGAAGAGACTTTTCTCAATCCTAATGGATCATGAAGCCTTCTATTTTGTCTTCTGATCTGAATCTCTGTAGATGTAAAGAACATTATCATTTTGGTGACTGGGTAACCAGCCATAACAAAGTGTTAACTTAGTCAATTGCTGGCCAAGATTGAACACTCAAGAAAGAGCATTGCCCTTCATTTTTAGTCAAGTTGCAATGAGAGTACTTGGAATGGAGGTTTAATGCTTCATCAAGTTGACCTTTCCAATACTCTGAATAAAGATTGTAATTATCCACTGTCTCAATTCCTAACAGGTTCTGAAACTATTAGCTGAGGATAATGGAAATCACTGGCAAATAACCAAGCATTTTGAAAAGGTCAATACATTAATGCTAAGTGTGATCTGTCATGAACATTTGGTGGGAGGTTGGATTACATCCAGTGATGCTCAAGGGTGACTCTTAACTATGCACTCAGAAAATTCACTTGGTGGTACTTGTGGGACAGTATTTGAGGCTGGGCAATGAACTCAGGTTGGTGGTAGTATCATTCTGGCCCCTGGAGTAAGGTGACCCTTTCTTAGTTATATTTAGAAGGTGCTACAAAATAAAATAGGTGTCATGGAATTACGATAGTCATCCCATCAGAAGCTCCATTGAACCCACGCTTCCTTGTGTCATCTTCTTCTCTTCAGTCTGGATTATCTTGGTGACTTGCTTTGATAAATACTGTGGCAGCATTGAGTCACAGCAGTTGTGTATATTCAAGCAATTCTTTAATTATAGTCTTACAAAATTATTAACCATCCTTCTAAAAATCCCGTGATATGTAAAACCTAGCTTTGCTGTTAACCTAAGTGCAGCCACATTAAGGCCAATAAAAGTGCAAGGAAAAATATTAGGACTGATGGGTTGCAGAATTAGGGTTACTAGAGAGAATGTTGAGACAGCAGGGAGACATGACCAATTGTGTGGAGGAGCAGTGGAGGTGGGTGTATTGTGCCAATATGTGCTTTAGGGAGGCATGAAATGACTTTTCGCAGGGTTGGAGGGGTCATATCCCACAGTGCTCCGAAGTGACTGCTGGCTCTGAGTCAACTCTTGGTGGTACCCTGGGGTGCATGTGATGCCAGGGATCTAAAAGGGATTGGTCCCGAGCAAGGCGAAAGCCTCAATCCTTATACCACACATAGAGTTGTCAAAACCAATGATAACACAAAAAAATGCTTTGCTTAAAGAATTTCCAGGCCACGATTTGCTGTCTGGTTAGGGTGTGTATTTGAACTTTGCAGAAAAAAGATTAAAGCACACAGTAATTTTAGATTTTGCATTACATAGCTTACCTACAACCAATGCCTTGAATGTAAACCTAGGGAGAAGGAGAATTCTTTGCAAAATTTAATTCCCATTTTATTGAAAGCCTAAAAATGTTAGGCTATGATTTTCTTTGTGAAGAATAATTGGCTTTTAATATAAAATTCACATAATTGATGCAGTTATTATCAAACTTGTCATTTTAATAAATTGTCTCACATCATTGTGTGTTTTTAAAACTGTGTAGTAAAATTATAGGTTGGGGGCTCTGTTTTAGGAAGTGGCTAAGATACTTATTTCAAATCACATCCAATATAATATTTGTTTTTATTGTGACTTAAATTTTATCTATCTAATTCACTTTTTTGTTGAATGAATGTTGTCTTTGGACTTTGAACTACTTGATTTCAATAGGTACCTATGCTTAAGATTTATAAAGGGCAGCTGAACTTTTTTTTTTCAAAAATGTTAAACATTAATTGATTGATTGGTTGTTGGGCCACACCCAGAGGTGCTCAGGAATACTCCTGGCTCTGCACTCAAAAATCACCTCTGGCAAGTTTGGGGAACATATGGGTGCCAGGAATCAAACTGGGTCCCTCCCGGGTCAGCTGCATGCAAGGCAAGCACCCTACAGTTGCGCTATCTCTCCCACTCTTGCAGCTGGACATTTTGAGGTTAAAAGTAACTTGCTGGGGGCCTGGCGGTGACGCTGAAGGTAAGGTGCCTGCCTTGCCTGCGTTAACCTAGGATGGACCTCGGTTCAATCCCCCGGTTCCCCATATGGTCCCCCCTGCCTGCCAGGAGCGACTTCTGAGCGAATAGCCAGGAGTAACCCCTGAGCGTCACCGGGTGTGGCCCAAAAACCAAACAAAAAAAAAGTAACTTGCTTTATATGCATAGATTATAATAAATAGCTCTCATTTCATTCTTTCTTCAAAATTTTTCTTCAAGATTTACTGAGCAGGTGTCAGGTATTGGAGGGTTGGTTGGTTCATCAGTGATCCTCCAGAGGAAAGGGTTTTTGTGCACACTTAAGGATACTGGCAAAGTCTGGGGACATTATAGCTGTCAAAATTATGAGTGCTATTGATATCTGGTGAGGAGGTCATATACTTAACTTCTTACAAGGCGCAAAATACCTCCTCTATAGTCAAATGTTTAGTCCCAAGCATCTAAAAAATCTTGAACTTAGAATCTCCATACAGATAGATACCTCCCAATGAATCACTGTCCTGACTTAGAATTCCCTAGAATAGTTTGACCCAATTTGGAATGTTTTATCAATAGAATGAACTACATGGATGAATTATTTTCTTTTCTATCTTCTTTCAGTCAGCATTATGTGAGCACAATAATTTGAATTAATAATATGCTAGGATATAAATGTACCACAATGTGGTCAAACATTTGGCTACTGAGGGACACTGGGTGTTTTTTTTCATTGGGGGCCATAAAGAATCTTTTTGTTATTAAAGCTCTTCCATATGAGAACACATGCTAACGTTCTTTAAGTATATTCCCAGGAGCAGAATTGCTTGGTCATAATCGCCAGAGTTCAAGCATAGTCTCAGTTCCTTGCAGTTAGTTCATTGTTTTTTCCAGATCTGACACATCTGTCTCCTAAACTCCATGTAGTCTATGCATCTATAAGCTTTCTTGTTTTTTCCAGATCTGACACATCTGTCTCCTAAACTCCATGTAGTTTATGTATCTATAAGCTTTCTTTCAACCTCTTGGACTCTAATCACTGTCTAACTGAGCTCCTTCCATTCTGTTGGCTATTAGAATGAGCAGCAATTCACTACTACACACTGTCAGCTCCATCCACATTCTTCAGCACATGAAGAGGGAAGAGCTATGATGAACAAAAAGCATTGTGCTGAATAAGGGATTAATTTATGTTTCACAAAAGAAGGGCTGCATAAGAATGTCTTCAAATTCCTACATGCAGTCAAAACTTTGTCACCCGAAGAGTGCAAGATGGTGTGTGAATATGCCAATGCCTGCCCCATACACTGATCTCAACATGATTTGGACCACCAAAGTCCTGGTGAGCAGTTAGCAATTTTTCACTGCTCCTCACCATGTGTTGGGACAAGAGAGAGTTAATTCACGTCCTCACATTTACTGCCTCTGCTTTGCTATGTGTCTGGCATAAAAGCGTGTTTTTTTTCATCTTCCTTTGCCAGTCTAGCTTTTCTGCTATTTATTATTTGAAGAGTTAAATATCAGAATTTCCAAGGACATGCTAGTTGGTCCAGAATATCCACAGAAGGCCCCAGACTTGTGGAGATAAGAAATGAAATTTGCTAACGACAGTAAAAAGAAATCCAGTTTCGCCCTGTTTTAACTCTCTCAGCAGCCACAAGCAGCTACAGTTTACAGCACTGCAGAATGATCTGATGAACAAAGCTATTCCAGAGGTTCAATCTAGATGTATTTGCTCAAGAAACATCAGAACAAGCCTTTACCAACACCTCAGCCAAATCTTTCTTAAAAAAAAAGGGGGGGGACCTGCATTAAACTGTTGAAAGGTGCACAGAGATTAAAAATGTATTCAAGAATAAGCATTATACTGGAAAAAACCTTCTAGCAGTCCATTTTCCTTAGTGGCCCTAAAAGGATAATAAGATTTTTTGAGATTTCAAGTAATCCCATTTCAAAATCTCGACAAGTGTTTTTTCCCCAGCACTGAAGCATATACAAATCTCAAGAAAATAATTCTTGGTGATAGCTAGAAAATAAGAACTAGATTAATAACTAATATATTCTGAATGGTTACCACATACCAACATGGACCCACACACAGTCTTTAGGTTGCCTAATTTAACCTCTGCAGAAAAGGAGGTAAAATGCTTAATAATTTATATTTTACATAATGATACATTACATATTATAATAATGATTTAGCCTCTGCAGAAAGGGAGGTAAAATGCAGAAAAGAAGGTACTGCTGTTACCCCTCATTTTAGAGAAGAGGAAACTGAAACTTACAAAGATCAGTGAAGAGGTTGTAGTTCTCACATTCAGTGATTGGCAAGATTGGTATTTTTCAACCTCCAACACTCAGCTATAAAGTTTTTTTTTATAGAAATACAGATATGGAGTTAGAAGCACAGAGCATATCAGGCAGTAAGTATGAAAGTTTGGGGCCTGGGAGATAGCATGGAGGTAAGGTATTTGCCTTTCATGCAAAAGGTCATCGGTTCGAATCCCGGTGCCCCATATGGTCCCCCGTGCCTGCCAGGAGCAATTT
>PVKC010019116.1:0-18631 GCA_004027635.1 Crocidura indochinensis
GAAAAGATGGGCATGCATGAAGGACCCCAATACATCTTTGGGAAGCTAGTAAGGCTAGGATTGCCAAGGAGGGAGAGAGGGTGACTTATCTCTGTGGAATTTCCTAGGAAATCTGTACTTCATTCCTCTGTACAGAGGAATCTGTACTTCATTGATCATGGAATGAGACAGTCACCAATTTCGAAGGAGGTGAAATGATTTTATTTTTATTGTTTCAACACACTTTTCTTCAGTGAAAAAAAGTTAAAGAGGAAAGAGAAATATTGAGCAAAGTCAAGAAAATGTGATAGTTTAATGTGGCACAAAGGAAAAAGGGAAGTGGAAAGATCTACCAGCATAAATAACAGGACTATATAAACTCAGATTCTGCTTTTTCCTAGGCCACTGAAAAAGTGTGTGTCTTATTGAAGTGTCTTATGGAAGATAATTATTTATGGAAACACTTGCTTCTAAAAGTTGAATATTTATCTCTGTTTTTTGGGGGGGGGCAAGTTTGTTTTGTTTTGTTTTGGCTACACCCAGTGATGCTCAGGGGCTTGGAGGATCATGGGGTTCCAGAGTTTGAAACCAAGTGACCGTGTGCAAACCAAACACCTTACCCTTTGTATTATTTCCTCAGCTAAATATTCTTCTCTTTGAAAAGGCCAATATTTTCTCTGTCCCCAGTTTTACTGCAACACTATTTATAGTATAATGCACTGGTAAACAACTAACTACTGACTGTATTTTACAATGCTAGTTTGTATGACCTCTGCTGCATGTGATTTTTGTTTGTTTGTTTTTGGGCCACACCCAAAAATTTTTCCGTTCAGTTATGGATGATAAAATCAGGCCTCTGTGGTTAGAGATTTGGGTATTTGTGCAGGTCATAGGACAAAGTCTAGGATAGAATCTTTACGGTTCTAGAAGTTCAGTTCTATCATTGTTGTTGTAATCAATCGTCTGTAATAAGTGGTCTTGGTTTTTGCTCAAATCCTAGGCTGAAGTCTAGAATAGTCTTCATTATTGTTCCAGAAGTTCTACTCAGTTTCCGTTGTCAAAGTTGAACCTTTGTAATTAGAGATCTTAATTTTTGTACAAGTCCTAGGCTAAATCCTAGGGTAGGGTTTTTATTATTGGTTCCAGGATAAGTTCTGCCCAGTCATGGTTGTTGCAGTCAGTCTTCTGTAGTTAGCGCTCTTGGGTTTTGAACAGATCAAAGAACGACATGTCTTTTGATTTTATCTTACTGTTAGGTGCTGTGAAAACCTGCCCTTAGATCAAGTTGTTGTAGTATCCTTGTTGTCTGAATGTCATATCAGAACTGGCACAAGTTGGTGCCAGAGCCGTGTTAGGAATTTCCCAGGGGGAATTTGGTTTCTGTTGTTGTTGCAGAGGACTATATCAGTTCTACATCTGGGATCTGGGATTTGGAGTTGGACGAACACTGTCCAATCTCATGGAGACTGAGTTGTGTCCACATGACACATGTTCAGGGTGGGAAGCGCCCCTGTATTATAAAAAGTATGAGTTCTTACCCCTAGAAGATAAGATCTTGTTTCTGTGCATAAGCTTTTCCCTTTTTTACTGTGCCTATACAAAAACGTATGGTGTCATATTATACTGCTGGTGCATTTGGGGGATAAGAATGACAGGCTACACAATCTCTGTACTCTGTAAATACATCACAATTTTCTTATCCACTAATTAGTCTTTGGAGATTTGAGATTTTTCTATATCTCAGTATTCTAAATATGACTGTGATGAACATATATGTGCACAAATAAAAAAGAACTTAAAGAGAACTAATGTTGGGGCCAGAAAAACAGCATAGTGATTAGGACATTTGCCTTTCATGCTGTCTACCCAGGTTTGATTGCTGGCATCCCATATTGTCTCCCAAGCTTGCCAAGAGTGATTTCTGAGTGCAGAGCCAAGAGAAACCCCTGAATACTGATAGGTGTAGCCCCAAAACAAACAAACAAACAAACCTGATGCTTTTATGTTCTAGGTGTAAACTCACAGACACAATGCTTAAATTTATTTGAAGTAAAATAGTTTATTTTAGAATTCTTTAGAGGAATATGAGGAGAGAGAGGAAATGGGATAGGGAAAGAGAATGCAAGAGGAAGAGAAGGAAAGATGAGTGACATTCAAAACAGAGCATGGGCTTCTCCAAGGAGAGAAAAGCTATACATAAGCATCTTTTATTGAAATGCTAGTGACTCTCCAAGACTCAGAATACAGCAGAAAGCTGAAGAAAGGAATTATATACTTCAGGTTGAGAGGCAAGCAAGTCTGCCAGGTGAATAATGTACCTCAAGATGATTTTTATCAGGGCTGGAGAGTCTGTCAAGTGGTAGAGCCCATGCCTCGTCTGTGCAAAGCCTTGACTTTGGTTTCTGCACTGGACAGGCCCTGTAGTACCACTCAATGTAGCCTTGCCACTAGGTGTGGTTCTGGTGGCCTCAGAGCACCACAGGCTCACATTATTGGGGCCGTTGTCTGTGGACACTTCGTTTTTTTTTATTATTATTTTGGGGAGCCCCCAAGTGGTAATTAAGAGACCAGGGTAGCAGGAGCAATAGGATAGTGGATAGGGCACTTTTCTTGCACTTGGCTGACCCAGATTCAACCCCAAAAAACTCATGCGGTCACCTAAACACTACCAGAAGTGATCCTTGAGCATAGAATCGGGAGAAAGCCCTGAGCAGGTGTGCCCTCCCCCAAAAAGATGCCCAGAGACCCCTTCTAATGAGTCTTGACCACTCAGGTAAGCAGTTCCATGTGAGGGTACATGGATACAGTGCTACTCTGGGGTGATAAAAGTCAAGGATTATCCTGGCCATCCCAGATCTGCTTAGGACCTTCAGGGCTGCACCAATACTTAGAAGATCATGTGATGTTAGTAATTAAAATAGAGTCAGCTGCAAGCCAGGCATGAGCCTTACTTAACCTGTGTAATGTGATGCCTACCCTATACTTAAAAATTACTTTATTTTATTTTTGCAGTGCTAGAGATTAAGCCCATAGCCTCACTTCATTCTAAGAGAGCCACATTCTAAGCCCTGTTTCTTTTATTTAAAAGAGGTCAATCATGTACAGAATAAAAACTCAAAAGGTATGGGCCGGAATGAGAGTACAGTGGATAAAGTGCTTGTCTGAGTGCAATTCCCAGTGCCCCATATGGTACCCCAAGTCTGACAGGAGTGGTCCCTGAAGAAAGAGTCAGGAGTGAGACCTGAGCAACCCTGGATGTTGCCCTTCACAAAATCTAGAAAATTCAAGAGGATTGTAATAAAAAATAAAGTCCTTCTAAACCTGGTCTCATCTTTTATTTATCTTTTTTCATAAATATTACTGTTTTCCATTTTTGGTCTATGCTTTCACAGATTGTCTATGTGGATATAAATCTCTACATATTTTATCACTCTACAAATGATAGCTTAGTGTTACTATAGAGCATCTTGATGTCTTTTATACAGTGTACTTTGGAAATCTTTTCACATCAGTACACCAGAATTTCTTTCTTGTTAAATATTGCATGCAAACTATTGTCTGATGTGTCCTACATTTGGATAGTTTTGGTTGGACATATATGTCTGTTTGCAAGCTTTTGGTATCACAAAGATTGGCACAATAAATACCCTTATATATATATCATTTTAATATGTGGAAGTATATCTGCGAGTTAAGCTACTAAAAATAAACTCATTACTAAAAGGTTGTATATATTAAACTGTTTTTTTTTTTAAATCTTGCACATACTTTTTTTGAGAGAGTGCTCAGGCATTATTATTACTTCTGAGCTCAGAAATCATTCCAGGCAGGTTCAGGGGATTGGGGGACTATATGGGATGTTAGGGTCTAAATCCAGGTCAGCTGCATGAAAGGCAAATGCCCTACCTGTTGTGATATAGCTCTAGCCATACAATTGAATTTTATTTTCTTCACCAAAAGTTTTTATTTTTTTCTAATAATATCTCTAGGTACTATGGTTACAAACATGCTTGTAGTTGGATTTCAGTCATAAAAGTACATTCCCCCTTCACCAGTGACAAACTGCTTTATGCAGAAGCTATTCTGTTTTGCATAGAAATATATATATATATTCCCTAGCATTTCTGAATGCAAAATATTTATTGTTCTTGTATTTCTTGCCAATTTGATGGTTGAAAAATGGTGAATATTATAATTTTAATATTTAAAAAAACTTTTACACCAAAAAATCTTTAGGAGATTAAACTACAGAATGACTGAAATGTAAAGCATTTGATGTATATCTTACTTCCATGTTTGGGAAACCAAGTTCTTTTCCTTGAGTTTAAAATTCAGAACTTTAAAATATTGTAACTTTAGTTATTATCTTGATTTGGATCCATCCTAAAGGAACTAATTGTTGAATAGCTTTTACTTATTAGATCCTCTATAGGTGCATTTATGATGTAATATGTTTGCTATTCAATATTCCTATGAGAATTATATTATAGATACTATTATCACTAGATTTCAGTTGATAAAGCAGACACAAATGCTTGGCCAACTTCATAGAATAATTAGAAGCAGGGACATCTAGAACATCTACAATATCTACAACATCCCCACCCCTAGCATATCATGCTGTTCTAGGTAGAAAACAACATAAGTAACACTAATAAACTCCATTCTCATTGTCATATAACTCATTTTATCCATAGTTGCATTTAAAGAATAATCAAGAGTTCTTCTAAAGTTATTAAAAATAATTCTACTTTTCTTTAAATATATTTTAGAGAACAAAGGGAATAATAATAATATCCAGCCCGGAAAAATAGTTCTCAACAGCCTCCCTTCTACAATCCGTCTTTAGTCCTGGCCCCATTCTCTATCCTCTTCCTTCTCTTCTTCTTTGACTTATCCCTTCTTTCTCATTCTCCGTATGTAGTTGTTAAAAAACAACTAATTAATTGTCACTATATGCCTGAAATCCAACTATAAAAAACTTGTAGTTTAGTAATGGTCTCAATAAAAAAGTTAAAATAAAACTAAGTCTCTTACACACATAGTATATGATATCGATAATTTTATGGGTCTAAAAGTGCATAATTGCCAGCAGAAGTCCTGAGGTCACACCATGCCCCTGTATGATTCTCTGGGCATTACCAAAAGTGACTCCTAGATTTCAAGAGTAGCTTCTGAGCACCACTGAGTGTTGGGGGACTAGTCAAAACCACACCAATGAACAACCAATTTTATGTACAGCATAAATAATAATTATAATAATTATAATTATAAGCAAAACTTTAGAATTTTTATTCATTTTGTATAACTAAAACTATATGTACATCCAGAAGCAACACTCACCTCCTTCTCTTTATCTCTTGCACTCACCATTTTTTTATTATAATAATAATTTTTATTTTGACCAAAGTGGATTACAAATCTTTCACAGTAATATTTTAGGTACATATTGACATTGAATCAGGGGAATTCCACCACCAAAGTTATCCCCCCTTCACCTCTGTTCCCAGCATGATTCCCATATCCCCCTACCTTACCCCCTGGGCTGCTAGTATAAGTGGTCCCCTCTGTGTCTAGCTTGTTGTAGATTGAGTATCAATTCTGTTGTCATTGGCTTTGGATTTGGTGTTTAAGTCTGATCATTTTTATTACTATTTAGTGATTATACAACTATTTGGTCTTGGTATCCTCTATTATTTCCCCCTTAGTTTGAGAGGTGGAACAAGATGGTTCAAGTTATGTGGTTCTGTTTGAAGAAAAGAAAAAAATATAATAGGGTAAAAATCAAACAGGCAAAAAGTGGGCAGAGTCCTTCAGAGGCTATAAATATCAATTTGAGAGAAGAAAGGGAAAAAGGAAGAGAAACACAACAACAATACAAAAAGAAAAATCAAACAAAAAATCCAAAAAGCACCACAACAATAAAGACAACCACCACTCAATAACCACAGTCCTGAGATAAAAACAAAACAAAGCAAAAAAAAAAAAAAATGAAAACAACGGGGCTGGGCGGTGGCGCTGGAGGCAAGGTGCCTGCCTTGCCTGCGCTAGCTTAGGACAAACAGTGGTTCGATCCCCCGGTTTCCATATGGTCCCCCAAGCCAGGAGCGACTTCTGAGCGTATAGCCAGGAGTAACCCCTGAGCGTCACCGGGTGTGGCCCAAAAAACCAAGAAAAAAAACAATAACAAAAGCAAAAAAAATTATTTTGTGCTGCTTCTTCTTTTTTTTCTGCATAGGCACATTAAATATTGGGGAAATTAGAAAGGGAAGTCCCTTGGCCTAAGAGATACAGGGTTTCTCCATCCTTGAAATATACTGTCATGGGAATAACTTGCACTCACCATTTTATGGTCTTCTATAAATTCAGCCATTTTAGATACTCCTTTAAGTGGAATAATGAAATATTCAACCTTTTGTGACTGGATTATTCATTTAGCATAATGTACTTAAAGTGGTTCTTTTTTTTTAAATGTCTTTTTCTATGACCCCTCTTCTATTCCACTATACTTATGTAATTCAGCTTAGCGTTTTTTTCTATTCTATATTCCCCAAAATTGTATGTATAGAAACTCATGATTTAATGAATTACTGTGGTATAGAGAGAGGGAAAGAAAGAGAGAATGTATATTTAATTATGAAGAGCTTCTCTGGACCTTTAACTCAATGTTTCTACTTGAAAATCAAAGTCTAAAATCATTTATTCCAAATTTAGATTGGGGATGATGAAGTTATAAAGGGGAGAAGTAATTAGTTGGGGATATTACATTTAATATTGTGTTCTTAGACTTCTTATCTGCCTAAAACAACAGTCTGCACTTTATTTGGAAAAAAATTCTACAACTATAATTAGCTAAGCCAAGATCATATGGACTTAGATTGACCCTAAATCCAATAAGTTAGTGTTATTATAAGTGAAGATATAGAGAAGGTATGGCAAAGGCTCTATAACAGTAGCACCAGAGATTGGAACATAAATCAAATAATGCCATGATTGCCAGCAGTTGTGAAAAACTATTTTATAGTTAAAAAAACAATTTTTTAGTTTTTAGAATTCTGGGGTCATTATTGCTGCTCAGTGGTAAAGAGCATTGGGCACACAAACTCTACCAAAACCTTGATTTTAATATGGTATTCTGAACCATGAGAAAGTACATTATATATTTCTGATGTTGCAAGTTTCCTAGTTTGTGGTAATTAAAATTTCTTTCTTAGCAGTCTTAAGAAAATAAACTCTAGACCAGAATCAATTAGATTTAGGAGTAATGTTGAAATATCTTAAATCTTGGATATTTGATTAATTAGTTCAGTTGAGTATCTCTTTCACTAAAGAAATGGCAATTTAGCTATGACTTGCATTAACGTATGATAATCTTTTTTACAGAGTTAATAGAACAGTCATTGCAATATTGCTTTAATAAAAACATTGAATTGTTTAATTATAAGTGACAAAAGTAGTTATAATACATCAATACAAGGACATAATCAACAACTAAATTTTTCTTGGTTTTGTAAAAGCCTTAATGATATGAGAAATTGCTCACATTGAGCTGCAGATAGGATAGAGAAGTTGTCAGAATTCATTGCATTACACATGCAAAATTTATGCTTTTCATTGATATGTCATATGCTAAATGTATTTCGAAGAGCTATAAACAAATACCGAACTCTAGTGAATTTTCTGTAGTTAAAGAGTAAGTAATTCTGAAATGAAATGAATAAAGCAAATGAGTATATTGAAGATAAATTGATTCTTTTTTCTCACTGTTGACAAGTAAGGTACGAATGAGAATAGATGAAAGTTGAGAACATACTTTTGGTGTTAGATTGGAACTGGAGGAAATGCTTCTAGGTAATGATAAGTCAAATACCTACACAGACATATATTTAGAATTATAGTATGTATAAATATATAGCACATAGATACAAAAATTATTTTAAAGTTATACTGGTATTTTTTTTGTTTGTTTTTTTGGGCCACACCCGTTTGACGCTCAGGGATCACTCCTGGCTAAGCGCTCAGAAATTGCCCTGGCTTGGGGGGACCATATGGGACGCTGGGGAATCGAACCGAGGTCCTTCCTTGGCTGGTGCTTGCAAGGCAGACACCTTACCTCTAGCGCCACCTCACCGGCCCCTATACTGACATTTTTTGAATGAGAGACTAAGAAGAAATGATTAAAAGCACATATATAACACCCAGAGTAACAATAAACACATTCAACTCATAATTTACTTTATAATAAAAAGAATTCTTTTTTTTTTTTCACTTAATGAAACTTCAAGTACTTAATTTTATCTTAAGTGAATTGTTATTACTAAGCTTTAACTTTTATTTATTTTTTTACTTAAACATCATGGTTACAAAGTTGTTCATAATACAGTTGTATTTATTTTTATTTTCACAGATAAAGTTGTACATGATTGAGTAACAGTCATACAATATATAACAACAAGTGTGTATTCCCACCACCAATGTCTCCAGTTTCCCTTTCACCCTCTCCAGTGCCCTCTCCCTTTCCTGTCTCTGGGGCATGCATACAAATACCACTTTCTAATAGAAGAAATGCAAAATTCTTTGGACAAATGACATATTCTATGATTGGATCAGCAAAGCACAAGATAAATCTGAGTCATCTTTTTTTTGTTTTGGTTTTTGGGCCACACCTGGTGATGCTCAGGGGTTACTCCTGGCTATGCACTCAGAAGTCGCTCCTGGCAGGCACGGGGGATCATATGGGGAACCGGGGGATCGAACCGTGGTCCGTCCTCGGTTAGCGCAGGCACCTTATCTCCAGCGCCACTGCCCGGCCCCCAATCTGAGTCATCTTATATCAGGATCAATACATTTCTCTTTCTGTTTAATTTTCTAATTGTATTGGATCCACACCTGGAAATCCTGGTGAAATGAGACCTCTCCCATCAGTTCTCAGGGCATACAGAGATAGCAGAAATTGGACACAGGACTTAGCACATGGTAGGTATATGCTCTGCTACTTGATCTAGCTCCCTGGCCCTAGAATATAGTATATCTCTTAAAGAAAATAAATCCTAAAAAACTCCCACCAGGGGTAGGGGAGGTGGCACTAGAGGTAAGGTGTCTGCCTTGAAAGCGTTAGCCAAGGAAAGATTGCGACCGAGGTTTGATCCCCTGGCATCCTATATGGTTCCCCCAAGCCAGAGGCAATTTCTGAGCGCTTAGTCAGGAGTAACCCCTGAGCATCAAATGGGTGTGACCCCAAAAAACAAATAAAAAACAAACAAACAAACAGAAACTCCCACCAGCCAAGATGGGATTATTTGTGCATCAAAATACATAAAAATGGTAAGGAATTAGAAAACAGATTTTCCTTGATTTACAAAGTTATCTATAGTTGAATTTTAGGTATAATCACTCCAGTAACAATCTCATCAACAGTATTATTACTGTTCCCTCCACCAATGTTACCATATTCCCTCTCATAACATACCTCCAACCTCACCCAGTCTGCTATTTTGACAGGAATCTGGTTATTGAGATTTGTGTCTCATAATTTCAGTGTGTTGACTCTATAGTTTGAATATTTAGATCTAACATTCCGATTACCACCGATGTGCCGATATCTCCTTGATCCCTGCCCTCTATTACTTTACCCATCTGTTTCCCCCCTCCCTTTCTTTCCTTTTCTTCCCTTTACTCTAGCCAAAGGAGATCTCGGCATCTCCCTCCCTTTTACTATTGCATTCTCTCATCTAGTCATCTTAAATACCACATATATGTGATATTTTGTGTTTATCCTTCTTCTGGTTTTGTTTAACATGGTATCATCTCGTTCCATCTATGTAGCAGAATTGCAGGATTTCATCTTTCCTTACAACTGCGTTGTATTATATTGTGTCTATATACAATATCTTTATGATCCACTTATCTGTGGTTTGACACTGAAGTTGATTTCAAATCTTAGCCATTGTACCGAGTGCTGCAATAATAATGGTGCACATACATCTGTTCAAATGAAATTTTTTTCTGTTCTTGGTATAGGTACCAAAAAGTGAAATTACTGGGTCATATAGCAGCTCAATTCTGAGTTTACTGAGAACCCTCCATATTATTTTTTCATAGTGTTTGGACAAGACAACATTTTCACTAGTAATGGATGAGAACTCCTTGCCAACACAAATTGTTCCCAGTATTTTTGATATGTGCAATTCTCTCCTTATTTTTATTTATTTATTTATTTATTTGGTTTTGGGTCACACCCATTAGTGCTCAGGAGTTACTCTTGGCTCTATGCTCAGAAATCGCTCCTGGCTGGCTCGGGAGACCATATGGGATACCAGGATTTGAACCTCCATCCTTCTGCATGCAAGGCAAATGCCTTACCTCCATGCTATCTCTCAGGCCCCAGATATGTGCAGTTTTCACTAGTGAAATATGTATCACTGTCTTCTTGATTTGGATGTCCCTAAAAATAAGTGATGGTGAACATTTCTTCGTGTGCTTATTAACTATCATTTGGCCTCCTCAGAGAAATGTTTATTCAGTCACTCTCCCATTTTTTGATGGATTTTTAAGATTTTGCTGTTGTGAATGGGCCTATTACACTGGAATACTGGTTTCAAAGGGTGGTGGTATAGGATGCATGCTTGGAACTTTGGTGGAGGGAGGTCCACACTGGTGGTGGGAATGGCCCTGGTTTACTATCACTGTATGCCTGAAATCCAACTATTTTGTAATTCACAATGATTTCAAAAAGTCAAAAAATATTTTGTTGTTGTCGATAATCTTTGTGAATACTTTATATTCTGGATGTAAACCTTTTATCTGATGTGGTGAGTGCAAATATTTTCTCCCACTCAGCTCTTAGTTTTAGTCCATGTTTCTTTTGCCATACATGCAATTTTAGTTTGAGATGGTACCTTTTATTAAGTTTTGATTCTGCAGTCTTTGCCAATGGCATCATATTGTTGAAGAATCCTTTGATATCTCTAGGTCTTGGAATGTTCTGCCTATGTTTTCCTCAGTGAACTTGATAGATTAATTTCTGGTCTCGAAGTCTTTGATTAACTTTGAGTTAAGTTTCATGTAAGGCACGAAATATGAATCCAGCTTTAATTTCTTATATGCAGTTATGCAGTTATCTGAATAATATTTGTTGAAAAGGCTAACCATTATTCTTTTTTATTATAATTTTTATTTTGACCAAAGTGGCTTACTTATCTTTCACAGTAATATTTTAGGTACATATTAACAATGTATCAGGGGAATTCCCATCACCAAAGTTGTCCTCCCTCCACCCCCATTCCTGTCTTGCATCCCATATCCCACACCCTCAGCCCCTGGGCTGCTAGTATAGGTGGTCCCCTCTGTGTCTAGCTTATTACTTAGTGATCATACAACTGTTTGATCTTGATATCATTTCCCTTTCTATTTCAGAGGCAGAACTAGATAGTTCAAGTTATGTGGTTTTGTTTGAAGAAAAGAAAAGCAATAAAATGGGGTAAAAATCAAATAAACCGAAAATGGGCGGAGTACTTTTAGAGGCTCTCAATCTTAGTTTGAGAGAGGAAAGGGAAAAGGAAGTGAAACAACACAACCATACAAAAGGAGATATCAAATAAAAAAATCCAGTCAGCACTATGGCAATAAAGGCAAGCACCACATAATAACCACGGTCCTAAAATAAAAATATAAAAGAGCGCAAAAAAAAAAAAGAAATAAAAAAATAAAAAATGGAGACAACTTCAATATCCAAACCAAAACAAAGAAATAAAAAAATAAATAAATAGATAAATAAATAAAAAAAGATTATTTTGTGCTTTTTTTTCCCTGCATAGGCACAGAAAAGACTTTAGAGAGGGAATTCCTTGGCCTAAAAGCTGCAGGATTTCTCCACCTTTGAAGTATACTGTCATGGGAATAACTATAGACTCCTTGCATGTTCATTTACTCTCCCCTCGGTGCTGAAAAGGCTACCATTATTCTATTTCATGCCTTCAGCTCCATTGTCAAAAATTAACTGACCATATATATATCAAACAAACATATATATGCAAATATATATGCATATATATATGGGGTGTTTGTTTGATCTTAAATATACTATTCTGAACCATTGGCCAGAGAGCCTATTTTTTTAGTACCACACTGTTGTTGTTGTTGTTGTTTTACCACTATGGCTTTGTAGTATAGCTTCAAAATAGGTAATAAAATGCCTCCCAGTTTCCTATTTTCTATATATTTTGGCTATCCACAGTCTTTTATGATTCAACACAAAATTTAGAACTGATTGTTCTAAGTTCTTAAAGAATGTTGCATAAATTTGGATAGAAATTTTCTTGAATTAGGATGATTATTTCAACAATATTAATTATTTTCATCTACGAGCATGGGATGTTCTTCCATTTTCTAAATCTTCAATTTCCTTCTTAATTATTTTTAAATTTTCATAATACATGTCTTGTCTTTTACCTCTACTGTTAAGTGGATTCCTAGGTAATGTGTTGGACACTATTTTAAAAGGGCTATACTATTTATTTATATATTTATGTACACATATATTGAGACATGGGTATTCTTATAGGAATTGTATTAAATCTGAACAATGTTCTGGGAAATTTTGCCATTTTAATGATGTTAATCCTCCCAGGCCATGAGTAGAGAATATATCTCCATTTCCTTGTGTTCTCTTTTATTTCTTGAAGCAGTGTTTTGAAGTGGGTTTTTTGTATAGGTCTTTCAACTCCTTAGTTAATTAAGTTCACTATGAGATAATTGAATTTCTGAGGCATAATTGTGAATGGGATTTTTTTTCATTATTTTTGGTTTTTGGGCCATACCTGGTGACACTCAGGGGGTTACACCTGGCTCTGGCCCCTGTAATATTTTTTAATGTCTCTTTCTTTACTATAATTATTTGTATATAGAAAGTCCATGGTTTTCTGTGAATTAATTTTGCAGGCAACTACTTTTGCTATACAATTTTATTTTTTCTAGAAACTTGTTGGTAGAGTCTTTAAGACATTTTTTTTGTTTGTTTTCTGGTTTTTTTTTTTTTTTGGGTCACACCCAACAACCCTGGGGGAGGGTGTTACTCCTGGCTTTACACTCAGAAATAGCCCCTGGTAGGCTTGGGGGAATGCCGGGATGTAAACCACCACCCTTCTGCATGCAAGGCAAACACCCTACCTCCATGCGATCTCTCCAGCCCCCTTTAAGATTTTCTAAGTATAGTGTCATATCATCTGCAAACAGTGAGAGTCTGACTTCTTCCTTTTCTATTCTTTGTTATTTTTTTCTTGCCTAATTGTTATGGCAAGTACTTCCAGTACTTTATTGAATAGAAGTGGAGAGAGGGAGCAATTTTGTCTCATGTCAGATCGTAGAGAAAAGGGTTTTAGGTTTTCTGCATTGAGTATAATATAAAAATATCATGGGGATTGTGGTAAATGGCATTGACTATATTGAGAAAAGTTACTTTAATTCCAATCTTCAGAGTTTTTATCCTATACAAGTATTGGTCCTTGTCAAATAATTTTTCTTCATCTATTGATATGACCTTATGTATTGTCACTTCACCCTTTAACTTATGATTACTTCTGTCTGTGAGGATTGTCTTCCTTTTTTTTTTTTTTTTTTTTTTTTTTTTTTTTTTTTTTTTTTTTTTTTTTTTTTTTTTTTTTTTTTTTTTTTTTTTTTTTTTTTTTTTTTTTTTTTTGGTTTTTGGTTTTTGGTTTTTGGTCCACACCCATTTGACGCTCAGAGGTTACTCCTTGCTTGCACTCAGAAATTGCTCCTGGCTTGGGGGGACCATATGGGACCCCGGGGGATGGTACTGCAGTCTGTCTACGCTAGCATTTGCAAGGCAGACACCTTACCTCTAGCGCCACCACTCCAGCCCGGATTGTCTTCTTTTTAAGTCTAGCTAAAGTTTGTCAATATTGCTTGCTCTTATAACAAACCAGCTCTTGGTTTCATTTGTTTTTGTATTTTTATTTTTTAGTTTCTATATTTTTTATAGTCACATTCTTGTTATATCCTCCTTTCTAGTGACTTTAGATATTTTCCTTTTCTAGTTTCTTAAAGTGTGTTTGATTTTTTTTATTTAAGCTTGCTCTATTGCTACTGCTATGTCTTAGGGGTTATTGATATTTTGTGACTTCATTCTTCATTTATTTTAGGAATTTAACACAGGCACCTTTGATTTCTTTATTGACTCAGTAGTTTTTCACTAAGATGTTGTTTAATCTCTGAATGTTATAGGTTTTTTTCCCCAGCCTTTTTTATGGCTGATTTTTCATGTTAGTCAATTTTGATATGAAAATATATTTGATGTGAGATAGTATTTCAATTGTCATGATTTTACTGACACTTTTTTTGTGCTCCAGCAAGGTTTGTCCTTGAAGACGTTCCATGTATACTAAGAGAATGTGTATTGAACTTTTAGGGAGTGGAAACTTTTTATAAATGCCTATTAAGATCATCTTTTTCAATTCCCACTGGAAGGTGGATATAACTCTTTTGATGATTTTTATGTATAGTTCTTTCCAATAGTGGGGTAGGATATTTAATTCTCCTACTACTATTATGGTGCTGATGATATATTTAAGAGATTAAATTGTTTCATTCATAAAAAATGCACATCGCTGAGTTCAAAGTGCTATTACACTGGTTAGCACACTTACCTTGCATACAGCAGATCTGGGTTTGAACCCAATGATGCCATGTGGTCTCCCAAGTACCACCAGGAATAATTACTAGGTGATTCCTAAATTTTGCAAATTGCTATCTCTGACTTATTCCCCTATGATTCACATTCAGTAATATGCACACATATAAATAAATACATATAGAGTGGTATAACAAATGAGCTAAATATATTGGAAAATCTGAATAAAGAGTATATAAATTTATGACATCTCTGTAGGGATTAGTTGTTCTTATGTATAAAAATAAAAATTACCAGAACCAGAGTGATAGCACAGAGGTAGGGTGCTTGCCTTGCACATGGCTGACTCAGGACAAACCTGGGTTTGATCCTTGGGGTCCCATATGGTTCCCTGAGCTAGGTGTGATTTCTGAGTGCATAGTCAGGAGTAACCCTGAGCATCACTGGTGTGGCCCACAAAACAAAAATAAATTAAAAATTACCAAAGGAATATAAACCCAGAATAGTATGATAATAAAAATATAAACCATTACAATATATTAGGGATGGAGAAATTGTTCAGCGACACGAGTGCAGATTTTGCATGTAGGAAGCCTAGTTTTCATCCCCTTCACCATATGATTTTCCCCAAGCATAGTAGGAGAAACCCCTAAGCACAGAGACAGGAGTAGCATTTGATCAACACTGAATATAGTTTAATAACAATAACAACAAACATATACATGTTTTCCTTATACATAGTAAAGCTTAGAAGACAACACAATAAAATATTGCTATTGATTATACTTCAATTTAATTTTTAAGAATTATTTTACAGGGGCCGGAGATATAGCACAGCAGCATTTGCCTCGCAAGCAGCCGACCCAGGACCTAAGGTGGTTGGTTCAAATCCCGGCTTCCCATATGGTTCCCCGTGCATGCCAGGAGTGATTTCTAAGCAGATAGCCAGGAGTAGCCCCTGAGCACCACCGGGTGTGGCCCAAAAACCAAAAAAGAAAAAAGAAAAAAAGAAAAAAAATTATTATTTTACAAAATTTTAAAATTGTAAGTCTTACTTTCTATCAACTTGGAATAAAACTCAATGATTTGGAGCAAGAGTAGAACAGATTAGGTGCTTGCCTTGCATTTTTCCATTCAGGTTTGATTTCTTGTACCCCATATGGTCCCTGGAACCCTGTCAGTAGTAGTCCCTTAACACAGAGCCCCAGAGTATAACACAGCCTGGTATAACAAAAACAAAAACCACTCAATTCATACCTTAATGATCCTATTTTTATTTCTTTTTTATTATTATAATATAGGTAACCATTTAATGGTGTTAAAAATTTATGGTATTGAGTAACTGTACGCCTCCTCCAACACCAAAGTACTCTTAACCCTCTACATTTGTCTCAATATCACCTCTATTATTTACTCCCACTATCTCCCCCATTATTTATTTGGTAATCGGATTTTGTAATCCAAGGCAAAGGAAAATCCAAAGATTTTAAATGCTCATCCAGTTTTTTCAGAACGAGGTCTTATTTATTACTACATCTTTTTCTTTTTTTTTTTTTTTTGTTGTTGTTGTTGTTGTTCATGGGGGTGGTAGTTTGTTTTTGGTTTTGTTTGGTTTTGGGCTGCACCCAGTGCTGCTCAGGGATTACACCTGACTGTTCAAGAAACACCCCAGCAATGACTTGCAGACCATATATATAGAATTGCATTAGTGCAATGTAAATACCCACTCTTGTATTATGATTCAGGCCCCAAATCTATTGTTTCATTACTTTTTTGGGGGGGGTTGGGCTCCCCCAAACCCTGCAGTGCTCAGGGAATTACTCCTGGCTCTGTACTCTGATATCGTTCCTGGAAGGCTCAGGGACCATATGGGATGCAGGGAATCGAACCTGGGTCCATCCCAGGTAGGCCATGTGCAAGGCTAAAGCCCTACCGCTCTGCTATGGCTCCGGCCCCATATTGTTTCGTTACTTAACTAGCAAAGACTTATATACATAAACTTTCAAGTTATCAAAACTGTGAGCTGCAGTTGTTTCATCTGTAGAGTAGCAAAGTTAAAAGTCCCTCAAAAACTTTCATTATTACATTAAAGAAAAATGCTTTTTCTAAGGTCTCAATTAAAGCACCTGCTTTGTAGTGGTAGCCAAATTCACTCTACTTCTTTTTTTGTGGTGCTTCACTGGAACCCCAGGAAGAACAAATTCAGTACTTCAGTGAAGTGCCTTTTTCAGTGAGGTACCCCAAAGATAATTTTATTTATTTATTTTTTGACTACATCTGGAGACGCTCAGGGGTTACCCCTGGCTATGTGCTCAGAAATCGCTCCTGACAGTGGGGGGGGGTGGGAGTGGGGTACCATTTGAGACGCCAGGGATCGAACCAAGATTCGACCTCGGTCAGCCGTGTGCAGGGCAAAGACCCTACAGCTTCGCTATCACTGTGGCCCCACCCCAAAGACCATTTTCTCTTTCATAATGAATTGAGATTTCTCTTTTTATAACTTTATCTTCCCTCTCTACCCTTTTGGGGACACAAAGATCCCACTCATTCCTTATGGCCGATGATTGGCATTGAGTTTGGTGACAGCAACACTCAATAAATACACACAATAAGTGGGGGTTCAAAGTCCAGAGACATTTATTTTGTGAGATGTTTTAGTCCTCTAACTAGAAATAATGCTCTCTGCAGTGGAAAATCAGATCTCTCTGCTCAGATTTTCCTTTGTATCATCCTTATCTGCGACCTTTCTCCTTTCCAGTTTGTCTTCCTACCCCTTCATGACATGCCCCAGTCATATGATTGCTGGAAGTGTTTCTTATTCATATCTAACGCCCCAGCAGTATGTGGCTGTGCATTCCATCGTTTGTTCTTGAGCAGGAGCAAGACTATGACTCACAGTTTAATGTACAATACAGTTTTTGCTCTTTTTTGTACAGACTTGCTCTTCAAACCACTTCCCCATTGCACAATGAATGACTTCTGAGGATGTTCCTCATGCTAAAATTAGTCAGGGTTACCAGAGGTCATTCACCTACCTCTGAGTAAGAAAGAGAAGCTTCTAAATCAACTTCAAATGCTTGCCCCCCATCTTTTTACCTAGATTGTTAAGATGTCTGTCTAAAATATTATACAAGGTTTGAACAGGACAAATATTGTTAAAATTGATGAGAAGATAAAGTCAAGTCAGAATGTGAGAATGATAGGTCTTATAATTTCAGAGTTTAAAAAGTTATCTTACTATAAAACGATTGTGCTTACAGCAGTAGAAAATATATTACTACAATGTATGACTAGTTTAGATTAGTTATATTGCTTGGCTTTCTAGTAAACTTACATATGGATAGGGGGCTGCTGAATTGAGATTTTTGCCAGGGTCTAGTAGTACCTTTCAGATCTTCCTATCTGTTGAACAAACATTATAGGGTTTCTGTCGTGTGTCAGTTCTATTTTAAAAATTGCAAATAGAGACAAATAAGACAAAGTTGGTTCTTCCCTTTTTCTTTTCTATTAAATAAGCCAAGTTGACTATATTTGTCCCGGTAACCAAACTTACAAAATTGCTATAGGGCATGGAGAGGATGTTTGTAAAGCAGCTCAGATGTTTTAAGAGGTGCTCTGTGAAAGCGTTGTGTGATTATTCCCCACTATGGCCTTGATGTGTTAAAAAAAAAATCAACCATGAAATTGCATTTTGAAGGCACTTTTGCTTTGAAACTTCTCAATAGTCAAGTTCACTGACTCTCATTCGATTATCAGTTCTAGAAATTAAACTTGTTTGCACCATTTAACAAAGAAATAGTATTTTTTATTATTCTTAAACTATCAATGCACCACTCTGAAAGCTATTTTATGCAGTTAATTTTTCATAGCCATTATTCTCTTCTAAATCTCACAAAATATTAGAACTAGAAAGAAAATTGAGTCTCATCTAGTACAAGGCTGATGAAATACTATTTTTATTTTCATAATACTTGAAAGTATTCATCTGATCTTTAGTGAGGTGAT